>OW285240.1:35339913-35574913 GCA_935421215.2 Melolontha melolontha
TTAACAGTTAAAACAATAAAAAAAAGAAACTAACTCACCGTACTTATTTATCTTAGGAAATATAAACTAATAAATAAAATAATTTTTAAAAACTCCTCGCTCTATCTGCGCCTATGGAGAAAGGAATTTCACTGCAGAATTGAAGTTATTGCGTTGCAATTCAACGCCAAAAAAAATAGATGTGCGGCTAACTGAATGAATAGTACCATTCAATAACTGCGTGTTGTACTTAGCGATGTTATAGACTATTTACATGGTTCATCGTGATTTTGGTCCCATGCGTCCGGTCTTTAGTTAGAAGACAGCTGTAAAAGTTTGAGCCAAAAACGTTGCGTCCGTTGTCTCTTACAGTTGTTTAAAGTAAACGTGTTATGTCATTTTGTAAATATGGGCAAAAGAGAATTTCGTGCGGTGATTAAACACTTCCATATCACCGGGAAAAAAACCCAAAGAGATTAAATAGGAATTGGATAATCTTCACGGCGGATTTCCGCCATCATTTAATACAGTTTGTTTCTTGGTGAATGAATTTAAACGTAGCCCTAAGAGCACCAAAGGTGAACTAATAGCAGGACATCCGAAAGACGCTATTACTGACGAAATGATCACCAAAATTCATGATCTTGTTTTAAATGATCGTTGATTAAAGGTGCCTGAGATACTATAGGTATATCTAAAGTATATCTAAAGAACGTATTGATCATATCTCACATAAACACCTGGGAATGAGAACGCTTTCAGCAAGGTGGATGCCGCGTCTGCTAAGTGTGGACAAGGAACTTCTGAGTACTTTTTGACCGTTTTTAAAAATAATTCCTCCGAATTTTTGCACCGATATATTATCGTTGACGAAACATGGATACACCACTATACTCCCAAAACAAAAGTTCAATCCAAATAATTGGTAGAAGCCGGTTGCACTGCACCGAAGAAAGCAAAAGTGGTTCCATCAACTGACAAGGTTATGGCCACCGTATTTTGGGATGCTCGTGGTATTGTCTTTATAGATTATCTGCAAAACGGCAAAACAATTACAGGCGAGTACTATGCGTCGTTATTGGATCAGCTGAGTGAAAAATTAAAGGAAAAATGAGCGCTTCTGGCACGAAAGAAAGTTTTGTTTCATCATGCATCGAATATTGTCGCGACAAAATTAATTGCGATTCGAAATACTTTGTCATGTACCTAACAGTTAAGATTTAGCTCCATCTCACTTTTTCTAGTTTCTCAACTTAAAAAATTTCTACGCGGAAAGCGATTTTCATCTAATGAGGAGGTGATGCAGCAACAAATGATTATTTTGCGGCGTTTGATTCAACCCATTATAGTGAATGTCTTAAACGACTCGAACGTCGAAGCTTTTGATAGACTTCACGAGTATTATTTTCCGCCAATTTCGGCAATCGGCAATTTTATTTGTAGGTGAAAATAAGCTTTCTCACTCGCTATCAGAATTCAGTTATTTTCACGAGTGGGCACGAGTTGGAAATAACAACAAAATTATTATTTTGTGGTTATGATGTACGAGGGATCCATAAACTAAATTCCGTTTCAGTCTAGTGAGCAGTGGAGTATACATATAGGCGCGATTGCAGCCCTGCGTTGTAGTGTGGTTCAATATGAGTCTGCAGTGCTAGTGAAAGAATCGCTCGGACTTTCTTTCGTTCTGTTTTGGTAATTTAAAATGGCGGCTGCAATTGAAAATTCCGCTGATTGTGAATTGTGTGCTATTATTCAATTTATGTGTGCAAAGTACATGAAGATTGCTGAGATTCATTGTGAACTTTCTGTTTATGATGAATATGTCATGAGTATGGGTATATGGTGCCGTATCTTCCGAGAAGAACGAACTAACGTCCATGATGAAGAACGGAGTGGAAAACCAACTGTTCTGACAAATTAACTTGTGGGTAATGTCGAAGATAAAATTCGTGAGAATCGGCGACTTACAATCACAAAACCGATTGCCTTTTTCCCTCAAATTTCACTTACAGTTTTGTTTGAGGTTGGTACTGAACATTATCACAAATTTCGTTCACGGTGTGTGCCAAAACTTCTTACCGAAGATCATAAAACAAAGAGAATGGGGTCGGCACTAAATTTTCGACACGTTACTATGTTGAAGTTGAAGATATCCTAATGTAACAGGTGATGAGACTTGGGTCGTCTATGTCGATGTTGAGACGAAATGACAGTCAATACAGCTGAGTCGTTCTAACTCGCCCCCGAGGAAACCTTTGAAGTGCCGCCAAACTTTTTCTGCGAGAAAAGTCATGGTGACTGACTTTTGGGACAAGAAAGGTGTTATTGTAGCGATGAATAGCTGCAGAACATTGTTACAGCATGGATTAATTCACAAGAGTTCTATGAGGAGCGCATTAGGAAGCTGGTTCATCGCTATGACAAATTTCTGAATCCTAATGGCAACAATGAATAAAAATAGCTGAAAGTAGTAGTAACAGTTATTTAAGTAATAAGGAAGGTAGGTAACTAAGATTTACCAGTCGAGGACTAGTTTGTGTCCGAAGGCTTGTCCGAGGACTTGTAATAGAGTTAGAGACTGGTAAGTGTTACCTACCGAATTGCATTTTTCCCACTCCCAATACAATAAAATCCTCAAAAATTAAATGTAATTATGATAAATGGGAATCGTGAACAACCTCTGAATTTAATGTTAGATACATATGAAGCGTAACCGCGGAATTAAATGTTGCTTATAAAGTGGGTGATAATAACATAGACTTATAAAGAAATGTAAATAAATATTCCAATTTAGTTAATAATGTTACTAATTGTAAAAACTGTAATATTACCATAAATATGAATTAATTGACCGGCTGATGGTAGCGCACTGGCTTATCATGCCGGCAGTCCCGGGTTCGGATACGTGGCTGCGCTGTCCCATTAGGTTTTCGTGGTTTTCCTTCTCGTTAAATGCCGACAGCTAAGCATCTTAAGTCGCTCCAAGGGAGCAGGCGTAATAGTAACTCACGGCCTGCCAATGCCCCCTGTAATTGGCGTCAAGCTGTTGGGGGATGTTAAGACGTGAATTATTATTATCATTATTATAAAATATTAATAATTAATAAATGTGAAGAACATAATACAAGTTTATATATTTATGAAAGTAACTCTCCCGAGACACAGACGCACGTTTCGTCTTTCTACAGAATCATCGGTATGCCTCTACTTGAGAGATACGCCCACAAAAGAACAATGTTGCTACATCACCGAAGTTATTAAGACAGAGCGTAGAAAAGCATTCAGTGCTACCTATTAACAAACGCCTAAGCGCTGAATGTTCTTCTACGCTTTGTCCTAATAACTTCTGTGAGATAGCTATTTTGTTGTATTGTGAACGTATCTCTCCAGCAGGGGCGTACCAATGATCCTGTAAAAAGATGAAACACATGTCTACGCCTCTGGAGAGATACTTTCACTCAAATACGAACTTGTATTGTGTTCTTCACTCTTGATTTTTAATAATTTTTTTATATTATTAAAACTATTTTTGTTTTATATAAAACTTGGTGAGGTTATACCTACTCAAGTATGTTTCAAACTATTTTGAAAGCAGTAGCTTTAAGTTGTATATAATAAAAGCCTCTTCATATTGGTGATTTTTTTAATAACCAAACGGAACTTACTTTACGAATCGCCCTCGTATAGATATACATACGTACTTATATGAAATATTATAGCAAGAAGTTTTAAGTGAACGAGAAGGGACTTATGATAAGCTTTAGTTTGATTTTCTCAGGAACGAATCGTCGAGATTATATTAACACTTCGCCAGTATTAGCATTCAATTTTCGTATAGGAAATATTGTGGTATAACATTAATAACATTATATAAAATCGTATATTCCCGAACCATATCTCTATTGCTTACTGTAAATTTTGTTATTTATTTCTCCATTAGGCTAGATATTACAGAGGTTATTGTAATGATAATAATATTTAAGTGATGTTATATGATATTTTATTATTTATTTTTTTCCAAACTAAATTGTGTTGCGTGTTGTAATCACTGTATGTAAGTAGACACGACAATTTCTTCACAAGCAAACTCAACTTGAGTGTAATTTAAATATAAATTTTCTCATCTACATTTAAAGACAATAAGCAGATACATTCAAAAACCCTTTAATGTCAAATAAGTTCCCTGCTCTAAATTTATAGAATTTATATTACTTAGAAACAAAATTTCTATAGTTGAGAACATACGAAAGGTTTGGGGATATTCGCTACCGTAAAATATCCAGTTGTTTCGTATAAATGAGAATGAATATAGGTTCAGAAGATACGAACATTTAACTTAAGAAATAAGTTATTTAAAATAAGATTGTAAGGTATATTATTTCATATCAATTTCGTCTTATTTAATTAAAATTTGGTAACAATTTGAATTACGTGATAGCGAAATAGTATCGGTGCTTGAGAAAATATTAATTTGCACTTTAAGAGAAAATAAAGCAACTGTTCGTCACGAAAGATATACGAAGATATGTAATATTTCTTTTAATGCATGTTAGCACTTAATTCTTATTTATATATGGTTATGAACGAAGTTTATATACATATATATATATATATATATATATATATATATATATATATAAAGATAATTATTTCTTGACCTTTGTATGTTATGGTAGATTAAATTAGTCGGCGATTAAAGGTCTGTTTTACTTTGATATGTATATATTAAAACAATCTTTCGACACATAGTGCCTTTATCAAAGAAATTAAAAATATAAATTACAGTATATCAATGTCAAACTTATATATCTGTAGTTGTCATGGATAAAATTAAAATATTCAAAGACACATTCGAGTTTAATAATAATAACTCATGCTTCAGTTCTGAAGCATTCTCAAATATATATCCAAATATAATATTAACTTACGAAAACTTGAAACTTAGCGAATATATGATTTTTGAATCTTCACAACTGCATTTAGAGAGCGAAATTTAATACCAAAAACATACGAGTTCACGTGTTGTCCTTCGGGGACGGATATGCCGGAGTGATGTCGGTTTCTGCCTCCCAAAACCGGTATCGGAATATGCGATGGATTATCCTCAATTTCAGATTTGAGACTTGTTGTTGCAGGAAAGAAAAACATCGGTGCTATATTACAACTTCCAGAGGGTTACAGTGGATCCGCTGATTACGTCCCAGAAGTGCCGTCCAAAAACTTATGTAAATAAGGAAAGTTTTTTTTTTTTTCTTTCTTGTAAATCAAAATACGTAGAATTACGTAAAACTTAATTCCCTCAAGAATGTAAAATACACCTAGCACAACCAACTGCTATTACTTACGGCTCGAGCACGAATCTTACTTGACATGCATCGAATGCATCGAAGGAGGTAGGGAGGGGCGACATACGTACATGTAGGATAAAAATTGAAGCGACTCGTGACGAAAACAGTATACCGAGGGATAAAACGTTAAATATTAAAAGGATGCACTTAAAGCATAATAATATCCATAAAACCAGTTCAGCCTTAAACGAGTTTATAGACCCTCTTATTGTAGCTATATGTTTGTCCTTTCCCGGCAGCTCTTAGTTTAAATAATTCAGTTTTTCCATTATGCCTGTAAAAAAAGCCAAATCCGCTAGCCAACGAGGGTGTGTTAGTTAAAAAAAAAACAAGATTTTTAGCAGTGAAATATTTTTTTATTTCTTCAACTAATTTTACAAACCTAGCAAGAAGTTTACCTTTACCGAGCCAGCGTACTTCAGTATGCAGAATGAGATCAGAACCTTCAGGATTTTCTAATAGGCCGTTAAAAAGGCGGTGTTGCAAAGAAGCAGCGCGAATTAAGTTGTTAATTATGACGAGTCCGAATGGTAGTATTCTACCATACCAAATTTCCTGGTGGATAATATAGTGATACAAGATAAAGTTTGGAAATTATTCATCTTATGCATAGGGCAATAAATCTATTGACATTATCAACCGTTGCTGGTGTCCCATCAGTGGTTATCGCAGACAACTTCTGGAGAGGCATATCTGTCTAGTTTGCATACATAGATATTGAAAATATGTGCGAGGATATATCAAATTTAAACGGAACTGATTTTTTTTTTAATTCCACACAGGTCAAAGTTTAGAGAGGAGATAGTAACGACTCAAATTCTTTCAGGTACCTTAGTACTATAGAAGCCATGAGCGAGCAACAAGTGGATGTTTCTGTGGAGGAACGGATAATTATCAAATTTTTGGCCAAAGAGGCTGTTAAACCAACGTAAATTTTACCGAGATTACAGGCCCAGTTCGGCAACAACACCTTGTCATGAACTCGTGTTTTTTCATGACACAAGGAATTTTCTGATGGGCGTGAAACCGTTGAGAACCAGAGCCACAATCGCCGCCCAGTGAAAGCGAAGACTAAGCTGTCAGCTGGAAAGCTTTGGAAACTGCTTTTTGATCGATTTGATGCTGTTCACGTTGATTTTCTCCATGATCGACGCGCAATTAATGCGGAATATTATTGCGAGCTTCTGAATGCGACATCTGTCAAAAGTGATTCTTTTTCCACCTGATCTGGTAAATATCGTCCTCCCTACAGCCCAGACTTGTCGCCTTGTGATTTTCATCTCTTTGGACACCTGAAAGAAGCACTTGTATGTCGGCGTTTCAACAATAATCAAGCAGTAGAGGAGTTTGTGCTCCAATGGCTACGTGCACAAGCTAGAACTTTCTACGAAAAAGGAACTAGAAAACTCCAAAGCCGCTAGAAAAAAATGCGTTGCCAGAGCAGGAGATTATGTGGAAAGATAATATGTTTTTGTAAATAATGTAAAATAAAGCTCTGACTTGAAAAAAAATCAGTCCCGCTGATGGTGCCCGGGATATAGGGTTGGGGAACCCTGAATTAAGTACTTAAAGATTATTGGACAAAATTGTACCTGTTCATAAATACAGAAAACTTCGGCAAGATGGAACTGTAACATACTCAAGTGGTTAGTTTGACCACAAAATATTGAAAAGATAAGTAATTAAACTTCTAGTTTCAAAAATTCTTTTATTGTAAATACCACTACGACATTGTTTCACCATACAATGGCTTCATCAGGTGGATGAAATACTGAATTATACAATACAAGTTTGAATATTTATGTGAAAATTATTGGGGAAATGGTGGTGGAAAAATTTTTCCACCCCCCCCAATAATTTTCACATAAATATTCAAACTTGTATTGTATATATTCAGTATTTCATCCACCTGATGAAGCCATTGTATGGCGAAACAATATTGTAGTGGTACTTACAATAAAAGAATTTTTGAAACTAGAATTTAATTATTTATTTCTTAGCGTTATAATGAAGTTTCAACAATATCTCCTTCGTCAATTAACTATTTAAAAGATTATTGGTCGATCCTCTATCGGTCCTACCGAACACATATAATTCATAATTCTATATAATTCATTCATACATCGGAAAGTTCTCCCTTTATGCTTCTACGTTATTTGAAATTTTTCAAATTGTATATAGATTTTGCGCCTTTTCTTTGAAAACGACATGTCTTTTTAAATTTAGACAAACAATTTTGTGAAACTTTAGGCATTAATTTTATTCCCGTAGTTAGTGTTAAAATTTTCACAAGTGACTTAAAACTACTAAAAATTCTACATATTTCTTAAATGAAATGCTCAAACATAAATTAATAACTTTCACGCAATAAAATAATCCAATAAATCTTATGACTGCTACTCTATAAATTCGCTATTTTAAGCATTCGATTTATCGGTGCATTTCGCATTATATCAGTTTCAGGTGTCGTTATTGCTAAAGTTGAGCGGAGAAGTCAACGGATAGTCCTGGAACATGAAAGTTTACGGGCGAAAATCAATGAGATGCATTAATGCTGCCATGAACTAACTTGTGTATAAATCGCGCACAGTGATTTTAACGCCTTGTTGATAAGGATTATGTACTATGATATTTAATGCCAGAAGCAAGATATACATATACGCCTTCAATTTTAAACTATCGAATTTTAAAAATTGCGTTTGTGTTCGTTAGTTTAGTTGGTGATATATTTAATATAGGGACAAAACAAGGTAAACATAAAACGTTGACTGACGTAAGATAGAGAGATACATGTTGAAATTTCATTATATCGTTAAGACATAAGTAATAAATTTATTATTTTAAATATTTGTTTTAAATCACTACAATATTGTTTTGCCATAAAATGGCTTCATCAGGTGAATGAAAACTACATATTTAAAATTCAAACAGAATATTTATGCTAATATTCACAAGAGTAAAAGGGTCTTCATTGTTCGTCCTAGGATATGGGACACATAGAAGAACGAAATTAGAATGAAAGAACCCCAAAGATGGTACAAAGAAAAATAAAATGTTCTACTTTCGCAAATTAATGTTTATTGTCTAATCATATACACCAATTAAAAAAATAAAAGTAATTACTCTTTTGGACTTCGATACTTTTTTATATTTTAAGAGACTTGGGTCAAACCTAAAAAAAATGTGCGAGGATAAGGTGAAAAATTCTCGGCCTGACAATTTTTCTTCAAGTTTGGACACAGATAGAAGTCTGAAGGTGCCAAATCAGGAGAATAGGGGGGGTGGCCGGCAAATAATACCTCAGCTGGTCAAGAAGGTTGGAATAACATTCGCCTGTAATTGTTCTGCCTTTTTGAAGGTAATCAATTGACAGGATCTCTTTCGCATCCCAAAACACACTTGACATGACCTTTCCGGCAGATGCGATCGACTTCGCTTTCTTTGGCGCTGAACCACCGGCTTTCACCCACTGCTTCGACTACTGTTTCGTTTCTGGCGTGTAGTGGTGGACCTATGGATAAGACCATGGTAATAAATCGCCGCAAAAGATCGGCCGAATCCCTATTGGATCGGTCGAATCCCTATTGAATCGGTCCAAAAATTGGTGCGAAAGTCGTTTGCGCATTTGCTTTTGTTCGACATTCAGCAAATGCGATACCCACCTTGCGCAGAGCTTTCGCATCCCCAATTCTTCGTGCAAGATATTTCGCACCTTTTCTTCCGATATCCCCATATCTTCAGCTATCACACTCACCTTCACACGCCTATCGCCCAACACGATATCGTGCACCTTTTCGGTGGTTTCTGATGTGGTTGCTGTTTTTGACCGTCCTTCACGTGGGTCATCTTCCAGGGACGTGCGACCACATTTAAAATCAGCTGCCCACTTTTTAGCAGTTGAGATTGAAGAAGCAGAGTCCCCGTAAACTTTTGTCAACTTCGGATGAATTTCCTTAAGGGTTAATCCATCCAAAACGAAGAATTTTATGAACGCACGATATTTAAATTTATCTATTTTAACGAAAAGACGTGTACTACGAAAACTCGTGTAAACAAACTACCTGAGAGAATAAGTTAAAACTTGTCATAGGAATTAATAACAGGTGCACCCAGGCATGAATCATAAATTTTCGCTGATTGGAACGCCATCTCTGTGTGAGGCCTAGAATTTTTCACCTTACCTCGTACATTGAACCGTCATTTATTCATGTAATTACAAAATTGTACTAGAATACACCTTGTTATAGTCATTATAACCTCAAATGTTCGAACATTACAAAAACTTAAACGACATAAAATAACTTCAAAAAATAAATGTTTAAGCAGGTCTTCAGCCATTTTAGAGTTAAACAATATTACACTTAAGAAATACTGAAAAAAACAAGTCAATCAACGGGAGGAAACGTACAGACGGCGTTTCGTTCTGGTTGGAACTTTTCAATGCACGGTATTCCTCGAAGACGGACATTGCTTTTTCATTTCTATACTTTCTGTATATATAGTTAACATTTGGAACTTACTGCAAGTGAGAATTAATGAATATTAAATCACATTCTTACATGTAAATGTCGACTTATGTGATGCGTTCATAACTACAATCCGACAAACTAAGTTTGTACCAGTATGCAGAACACACCCTTTCGCGACAACGAACTTCCTGGTAATTAGGTTAATTAAGAATTAAGAAATACTGAAAAAAACAAGTCAATCAACGGGAGGAAACGTACAGACGGCGTTTCGTTCTGGTTGGAACTTTTCAATGCACGGTATTCCTCGAAGACGGACATTGCTTTTCATTTCTATACTTTCTGTATATATAGTTAACATTTGGAACTTACTGCAAGTGAGAATTAATGAATATTAAATCACATTCTTACATACAAATGTCGACTTATGTGATGCGTTCATAACTACAATCCGACAAACTAAGTTTGTACCAGTATGCAGAACATACCCTTTCGCGCCAACGAACTTCCTGGTAATTAGGTTAATTCGAGGAATACCGTGCATTGAAAATTTCCAACCAGAACGAAACGCCGTCTGTACGTTTCCTCCCGTTGATTGACTTGTTTTTTTCAGTATTTCTTAATTCTTAATTAAACTATTTACCAGGAAGTTCGTTATCACGAAGGGTGTCACGTTGTCACGAAGGGTGTGTTCTGCATACTGGTACAAACTTAGTTTGTCGGATTGTAGTTATGAACGCATCACATAAGTCGACATTTACATGTAAGAATGTGATTTAATATTCATTAATTCTCACTTGCAGTAAGTTCCAAATGTTAACTATATATACAGAAAGTATAGAAATGAAAAAGCAATGCCCGTCTTCGAGGAATACCGTGCATTGAAAAGTTCCAACCAGAACGAAACGCCGTCTGTACGTTTCCTCCTGTTGATTGACTTGTTTTTTTCAGTATTTCTTAATTCTTAATTAACCTAATTACCAGGAAATTCGTTGTCGCGAAAGGGTGTGTTCTGCATACTGGTACAAACTTAGTTTGTCGGATTGTAGTTATAAACGCATCACATAAGTCGACATTTACATGTAAGAATGTGATTTAATATTCATTAATTCTCACTTGCAGTAAGTTCCAAATGTTAACTATATATACAGAAAGTATAGAAATGAAAAAGCAATGTCCGTCTTCGAGGAATACCGTGCATTGAAAAGTTCCAACCAGAACGAAACGCCGTCTGTACGTTTCCTCCCGTTGATTGACTTGTTTTTTTCAGTATTTCTTAATTCTTAATTATCCTAATTACCAGGAAGTTCGTTGTCGCGAAAGGGTGTGTTCTGCATACTGGTACAATCTTAGTTTGTCGGATTGTAGTTATGAACGCATCACATAAAGTCGACATTTACATGTAAGAATGTGATTTAATATTCATTAATTCTCACTTGCAGTAAGTTCCAAATGTTAACTATATATACAGAAAGTATAGAAATGAAAAAGCAATGTCCGTCTTCGAGGAATACCGTTCATTGAAAAGTTCCAACCAGAACGAAACGCCGTCTGTACGTTTCCTCTCGTTGAATGACTTGTTTTTTTCAGTATTTCTAAATTCTTAATTAACCTAATTACCAGGAAGTTCGTTGTCGCGAAAGGGTGTGTTCTGCATACTGGTACAAACTTAGTTTGTCGGATTGTAGTTATGAACGCATCACATAAGTCGACATTTACGTGTAAGAATGTGATTTAATATTCATTAATTCTCACTTGCAGTAAGTTCCAAATGTTAAATATTATACTGTTTAAACGAGAGAGAAACATTTTAGTGTTTCAGGGTTCTATTTTGCTATTGGTTTCAAAATTTTCTGATTCTATATTTTCATATTTATTAAATAATATTAATAATAATAATATTTCAGGAATTTCTTCCAGTATTTTTTAAATTTGCCTAATTCCATATTCTCGAATTTTTGAAATTTTCTCCCACAGTTTTTATACTTCAGCAATTTTCTATTATTTTGAAATTGCCTAATTATATATTTTCAGATTTTTCAAATTTTATGGCATACACAATTTTGAAAAATTAAAAATACAGTAGTTTTCTTTTTGTCTTCCTCTTTTGTTAAATATATTTCACTATTTCTCAAAACTATTTCACATCTTTATTAAAGAGGCTGAGTATGTCAAATTATTTCCCCTTTCCTCAAAACTATTTCCCTAATTGTCAAAACTATATCACATTGTTATTAATTGTATGTAAAAATGAATGCTGAAAGAAGACAAAATAATAAAATCTCGAACGAGATACCTACTTCAATAATCAGAGGAATGAACTATGGGTAGTTCGCCAGTCCGGATAGGATGACAATTTAATGTTTTACCGAACACTGTAAGTAAAATTTACAAGCCTTACAAAATAACGAACAAAAAATTGTTGGGCATCGTCCAAATAAATTTACTCAAGATCAGCAATAAAGCATCTACAATTTAATTGATGAGGATCGTACTTTAAAACTAAAACAAATAAAAACCAAATTGTTAGAGGAAAATCCACAACTAGAGGTGAGCATATCGACCATTGACAGAATGACAAAGACATTTCACTATTCTGTAAAACGCGTTTCCTTTGTGCCGGAAAGGAGTAACGCACCAGATATTATCCAATGTAGGTTTGATTATGCTGTTCTGTATACAAGAATGATGATTAATAGATAAAAAATATATTTTATTGATGAATTTGAGATTCACGTGAATTCTAGAAGATCTAATGGAAGATCACAGAAAAATAGTAGAGCCAACAAATTAAGGCCCAATTAAGAGGCGGTAATAATTTGATTGCTGCTGCAATGTGTTTTAATTCATTATATTTATCCACCATTCAAAATAGGCGTTACAATGCCTTACACTTTGGCCTTACACTTTGGAGAATTCTTGACATCTTTGATTGACCACTTAGCCGAAGATAATATACAATGTGCATATGTTGTCATGGACAACGTCCGATTTTATAGAGCGGATGAAATTTAACAACTGATCAGAGCTCATGGACATGTACCACTATTTCTGCACCCATACAGTCCTTTTTTAAACTAAATTGAAAAACTGTTTAACCAATTGGAAACTATCATAAAGGGAAGACAGCCTACGGATGAAGAACAACTGTATATTCAAATTCATAATGCTTCTGAAGCTGTAACACAAGAACATTGCAAAGCTATGTTCGACATATGGAAACATATTTAAGAGATTGTTTCAACAGAAATGAAATTTTGAACTAGAGTATGCATAGTTAGTAACTTGTTATTGTCTTCTTCTTTTTCTAATAAAATTATGTCTCGAATTTTTTTTTGTTTTTTAAGTTATAAATTAAAAAAGAGGAAAATCATTTGCAATAACGTGAAAGAGTTTTGACACATAGTGAATTTCATTCGATCTATAGTCAAAACAACGTATGTGGGAAATAGTTTTGAGAAATACATTAGACAGAATAGGAAAACCAAAAGAAACACTCTGTAATAGGAAAAATCCCTGAAATCTGAAAATTATGCGATAAAATTTGAAAGGTAAAAATCGATGAAATATGAAAATTGTGCGACAAAGATTGAAAAATCTGAAATTATATGATTGGAAAAATTTGAAAATAATACAAACAAAAAAACTTATTAGGAAATTTAGTAATCAACAGATATAATAAGTTAGGTGTAATATTAAATGATCAAGTAGATTTAATTATATCCTCTTCTAAATTTAAGTAACTTTTCATGCCTTTTATTCTTGTTAATATTAGGATATATATTCTCAGTGAGAATTTTAAACATGTACTTTTCATCCACCTGACATAGCCATTGCATGGCTAAGTTTTAATATTGTAGTGGTTTACAATAAATATTTGAAATGATAAAATTATTACTTCTTAATTTCAAGGAACATATATTTCAAAGAACTAACAACAAAAGCAGAATAACAAGGTTTCAGAGTAACAGACTACTTAAAATGTTGCGAACACATAATAAAACTTAAATTTTACTATTAATAGGCTTCATCTAAATTCTAAATTTATATTGCTGTGCTCAGGAACTATTTTCTTTATTAATTCCTCTGTATAGCTACACTATTGCTAGTGAAGACATATAGAATTTAGACAAAAATGCTTCCAATGCAGAAAAACAATTTTGTTTTTCTTCATCTAAGAAAAAATCAACGAATCATTAGTGCTTTTTCGTAATACCGTTACTACTATCTATAGGCGTGTAACATCGAGAAAGGTTTTTGGGAAGTCGTGGGCAGTAAAGATTGGAGTTTCTGGGTGTGTGTTTGACTGATAAGGTGCTTGGAAGTTTGAGCTTGATTAAAGGTGGTGCGGTATAAAAGATACCAATCGGAAGATGATAAGGTCAGGGCAAGCTCCAAATGAGAGGAAGGAGTTTGCTGGAAAGAAAATTCAGGCCACATCTATTTTACCTGATCCGTTCTAGGATTAAAGCAAAACCAGTGTGTTGATAGGCGGTTTTGGCGAAGACAATATAGTAATGTAATGTTTGATAGAGAGGGATTTGGGAATAACATGTCAATCCCAACATCTAAGTAAAAAAGTACTGGAACAAGTCAAACTTACCAATTTCAGTATTAATTTTTCAAATTTTCTGGTCCAGTTTTATTTTGGATTAGAATTTGGCATTGCCAGAATAGGAAGTGCCTATAACAGAGAGGCAAAATACTTGAGGTCGTCAGAGAGCCGATTCTACTACGGTCTTTTAAGATCTGTTGTAGTTTTCATGTATCTAGTCTTATTTTTTAGTTCAACTTTGGAATTACCTGATTGTTTGCACATGACTGGTAAAGTAAGTTGGCCACAACTAGAGCTCTTTCAGACTCTATTCTCTGCACTCTAGCCTTGCAATTTATAGACAGCTTAGTTGATTGGTTTTTCTGTTGGATATAAAATCTATTTCCTCTACGGTGTTGACCCCCATTTATTAGGTGCAGTTTGGCCCGTTCTTTTTCTAGAGTTATGTGGTTCCTTCAGACTGTATGTAGTCTTGGGTCTATGTTATTAATCCCTGCATCCTAATTCTGAAATTTCTAGAAAGCTTAGTTGTTTGAGTGTACATGTCGGTCATCAATTACACTTCTTCTACGTTGTTTATTCCTTCCTGTCTTACAGCTTCAAAAGTTCTTACTTTGTACTTTATACATAGTGCTTCCATGTGTAGCAAGGGAAATAATAGTGAGTTTTTCCAGAGCCATAATGACCATTTAGGGCTAAACACGAGGGACATTAGGAGCCCCAATTTTATACGGCCACGCAAGTTTTGGCATGTTACTTTTTCCCTTAGTGTGGGTTTAGCTCCGACTTATCGGTAAAAATATAAGATATTACCCGATAATAGGCCAACCATTTCATTCGTTTCATAGAAAATGTGAGCATTGATACATTTAATGTCGAATGTGGGTTCTTGAGCAGTCAAAATCTTCCTTTTCTGATACTTGAACCCATTTAATTATAAAACGTTTAGAATTTCTTGTTGTATAGATTTTTCCTTCAAAATATTTTTTTAACATTAGACTTTAATTTATTGTTGCTTTTTCTAATAAGGACCTTGTAAAAATATTTGAAAGTGTTCTTTTAATCTTTAATTTATTTACGAAATAATTACATTCAAAAGTAAAAACAAAGAGCAACATTTTTTCGTAATCCAAAAACAGAATAACAAATAATAAAATGTATTTATTCGGAGAGTATTTTTTATCTAATTCTAGGTTAAAATTCAGAACATTTGAAATATTTGATGGAGTTTATAAATACGTTCGAAGTAATTAATGCAGTTAGCGGAATACAAACAACATTAAAGTGACGCTGGCAATGTTCCCTGTTCTATACAAAAGGCCGTTACATGCTATGTCGTGAAACTATTGGTGTTAATCTTTAACAAATATTTTGCTAAGGGGTATGTATCTTTGCAGTTTAGAAGCGGATATGATTAGACACGTCCAAGAAAAGGCAAAATCATAACTAATTGTTAACTATAGACTGATAGCTATGCGAAAAATATTGAAGAATAGAAATAAAACTACGGTTTTAATCTTCACTTTTACTCTTTATTCGTAAAACGACAATTGTTTCGCCAGCACAGTGGCTTCCTCAGGTGTTTACATCTAAACAGTACGTTACAAACTAAATAAAAAATAAAAAATATAAAAGGATGGTATTTAAAATATTTTTACAGAAATCTAAACAAGTATTGTCGGTATTGAAAAATGTGGCGCATCTGGTCGGCCTAACTGTATATTATGAGGTACTAAACGTGTTTACGCATAAATTTGTTTAATAAACTACAAATACATTTGTATTATTGTCTAAACAGATTTTAAGTAAATAAATTTAATAAAGGCGAGTTATTTAAATCTAATTTATCATTTAATAAAATTTGTGACTGTTTTAATTTATTTATTTCTAAACTTTCCAGTAAATTTAATTTCTTGCCTTTATTTTCTAAATGCAGAATTTGAAAATCTTTATCGAAAGGGTGGTTTTCTTCTAATAGACGATTCGCAAAAGTAGAATCTTGTTTTTTATTTTTAAACGAAGAACAATGTTCGGCAATGCGTTTTTTTTTAAATAAAAAACAAGACTCTACTTTTGCGAATCATCTATTAGAAGAAAACCACCCTTTCGATAAAGATTTTCGAATTCTGCATTTAGAAAATAAAGGCAAGAAATTAAATTTACTGGAAAGTTTAGAAATAAATAAATTAAAACAGTCGCAAATTTTATTAAATGATAAATTAGATTTAAATAACTCGCCTTTATTAAATTTATTTACTTAAAATCTGTTTAGACAATAATACAAATGTATATGTAGTTTATTAAACAAATTTATGCGTAAACACGTTTAGTACCTCATAATATACAGTTAGGGCCGACCAGATGCGCCACATTTTTCAATACCGACAATACTTGTTTAGATTTCTGTAAAAATATTTTAAATACCATCCTTTTTGATTTTATAGATATATTTTTTATTTTTTATTTAGTTTGTAACATACTGTTTAGATGTAAACACCTGAGGAAGCCACTGTGCTGGCGAAACAATTGTCGTTTTACGAATAAAGAGTAAAAGTGAAGATTAAAACCGTAGTTTTATTTCTATTCTTAATTATAATGGATCTTCATCAAGTAAATGCCGAATCAATTCAATTATGAAAAATATTGGCTTAAATATTCTATAAAATTTATAATAGAACTACCGTTTGGCTTTCTGCCCTACAGTTCAACTAGTAATGTAATTCACCGTGCAAACGATAGAAATATTATTAAAAACGTTTTCGTTTTATATAAAATATGGTGAGGTTTTACCTACTAAAGTATGTTTCAAATTATCTTCCTATATACGCTATCGGTCGTGTACGAGTGAAAGCACGTTAATATAGTTTCCGCAGGTTGCGGCTGTGTCCGTCAGATGAAAACTCCTGGCTTAGGCTTACACTTGTCATAAAGGCAGTGATGGCTGTCTTGGCATAATGGTGTCTTCTTCTTCTTCCGTTTTTTTTGGGTTGGACGCCATTATGTCCAGACACTTAAACACAGGGCTCTTTGTATCACGCGTGATGTCTTGATTTCTTTCGAAAAATAAGTGGTTACTGATATGACATTTAATGAATTCAAATCTATATGTGCAAAGTGTTGGGCAGATCGTTTTGGATTTTTAATAATTGATAAGGATAGTGATATTAATAGCGGTCGATATAGAAATAAGTTTGATTGTTATATAAGTTTGTAAATATCAATTTTATATATTCAAATCTAGATATTCGTTTGAGTTGGTTGTGTTATGATGGAGGAACCCTCAGATATAGTTAAAGAGAATGTATGCTGTTGTAATAAAATAATCGATTGTTGTGGCTTGTGTTGTTTATTTGGCGAAGGATTTGCCTCAATATTTGTATGCATTTATGCTATAATAAAAAGTTGATTTTAAATAGCACCGCTCAGTTGTGTTTGTTGACAGTCTCGATTTGCCAGTTAGAGAGTTATCATGGTAAAGAAAAATAAAATATTGAAGCGCACGGAGATTAAAAAAAATCTCCAAACGAAAAACTTACACAAGAAATTATTAATATTACCGATGCTGTTAGGAAAAAACATTTACAATTAAAACTATAGCGGTCGGGTCAAGATGAGTTACTACAGAAAATGTTCAAGCCCGTATCAGAACCCCTCAAGAAAATTGTTGATGCAAACAAATTTCAAATAGAAAACATCAAGTCGGAACAGTTTAAAAAAGAGGAGATACCAGCTTCACCAGCTGTTAAAGATAGACATTTAACAACACCGGTGGGGCCTGTCACACCGGTAACCGATGGGTTATTAACAAAATCGTTGTTGAGACAGCCAGATTTTTTAGAGGATGAGAGCGTTTTCACAGCTACTCCAGAAGCTTCCACATCAGCAGATCCAGTCGATAGCTCATTTCGAAGCCTCTATCAGTCAATGAGTGAGAGAGTGCTCGACGACTTCTATGAAAATATAAGCCCAATAGCTAGAAACTACCTAGACGGTTTCTTTAAAGATACTAGAAACGTTTATGATTCTACATATGGTGTTACATATGAATCAGACGTTAATAAATTGAAATTGGGAAATAAAATAGTAAAATTTGAAGGAGATAGTATTGTAATTGGGAAAAAACGATATGTGGGTAGTGCTGGCCTTTTTGAGCTTATTTTTAAATCAAATCCAAAAAAGTATACTGATGATGAGTTAAAACGCTATCATGAAGTATTGGAGTATACCAGCGCGCATCGTAGATCAAATGATAGTGTAAAACAGTTGAAGGGTAATGGGGGATTAAAATGGAAACGTATAATTAAACCATTAACTTTAGCCAAACAAAAGCAGCCATCAAAATCTTGGAGCGGTCGAGGAGCTAATATGTTTGTTAAAAACACTCCTTATCAGTATATTTATTGGGATGATATAAATGAACTAATTGACCGCTTACGCCTTCTAGTAGCATCGGAAAATGCGGGTCATACAAATCATAATAATGAAATTTTGGCAATAATCGAAGAGTTGAGAGAGACCGGTATAATTATATAACGTTCACACATATTTTTTTCATCATTATTGAAATGAGTACCGACAAGTTTGGACGTCACAGTAATAAAATGCAAGCCGCATCGTCTGCTGAGAGAATCTTCAACCGTCGGCCAGCTGGTTTCCCTCTGACAAGCGATGGTGACGTAAATATTGGTGGTAAACGTATTCGATTCATGGCGGATCCTATTGCTGTTGATGATAGTGTAAATAAAAGATATGTGCTAAAACTTTTTGTGGACTTGGAAAAGGAAAACCGAAAAAATTTCTCAGCGCTAAACCATCTCAAACAAACTGTTCAAAATCATGCTCAGCTGACTGATAAACAGAGAGCTGATATCGATTCTATTGCATCGGTTTTAAAACAATATAGCACCACGTCAACTATGGAAAAACTGATAAATGAAAAAGTTGTGGAATTAAATAAAACTGATGCAAAAATAGCAGAGAGCGTGCACGAATTACGTAATGAAATAATTACAAACGCTAACAAAACATTCGCATTAATTCTAGATGACATGAATATTTTGAGTAAAGCAAAAACTGAACATTCAAATAATTATCGGAATTTAAAAACAAGAGTGGAAACTCTTAATAATAATATTTCCAAGACCATAACTGAAATAAGCGATAAAATTCAAAATATTGAAGAATTACTGACTACATCAGATATCTCTTTGGATACATTGGAAACAAAAAAAATTTTGAATGATTGAGACTTGTAACTATTTTTGTATATATACCCACGGATTTATATAGCTTTGTTAGTGTAAAAAAAATGTCTAAAGCAGATGTTGTTAATGAACTTCATAGGCCTGCTCGGAAAAACTTTCCTAGACGTCGAATTATTATTAAGGGTTATGACGATTTGTGGCAATCCAATTTAATGGAATTCCAGCCTTATTATAAACAGAATGCTGGCTATAAATATATACTCGTTGTTATCGACAGCTTCTCTAAATTCTTATGGTTACAACCCCTGAAGAACAAAACCGGCCTGGAAGTTCGGAATACACTGGAAAAAATATTGAGTGGTCCCAGACGGCCTAAGAATTTACAAACAGATGCCGGAACGGAGTTTTATAATATACATTTTAAAAAGCTAATGCGATCACATCAAATAAATCATTACTCTACTTTTAGCACTAAGAAAGCCGCTATTGCGGAGAGAGTGATTAGAACTATTAAGAATAAATTATATAAACATTTCAGTCTTGTTGGCAGTTATAAATGGATTAACGTTCTTGAATCCATAGCCGATGAATATAATAAGACTAAACATAGAACTACTGGCATGAGACCTCGCAACGTTACAGTAAAAGATGAAAAGCACCTCTTATCTACCGTATACAGCAATATTAAAATAAATGGAAAGAATAAGTTTAATTTGAATGATATTGTTCGCATTAGTAAATATAAGACTCTGTTTAGTAAGTCATATTTTCCCTCATGGACAACAGAGCTGTTTCGTATTAGAAGAGTAAATATTTCCAACCCAGCAACATATTTATTGGAAGATATGAATAATAAGCCTATTCTTGGCAATTTTTATGAACCAGAATTACAGAGAGCTAAACATAACGATATTTATTTGGTTGAAAAAATTTTGCGTACTAAAGGACAGAAAATATATGTTAAATTTTTAGGGTTAGATAATAGCCACAATATTTGGCTAGATAAAAGAGATTTAATTTAATTTCGTTAGATAATAGCCATAATATTTGGTTAAAATAAAAGAGATTTACTATAATTTTGTTTTTTAATGTGTAAGCATATATGTATATCGCTGTATAATATCGTTTTTTTAATGTGTAAGCATATACGTATATCGCTGTATTCTGCTATCTAAATAAACGGAAGTAAATATGTATCATAGTTTTTATTTTAATATGCTCTAATTATACGCTGATAAGTATATCATGCAGTTATAATTATCGCGAATATAAAACCGTTCAGATATTTTTTTTATAATTGAAGTGTACAATATACGATGTTGAAAACAGAACGAATTAAATTTGATTTTTAATAATTTTTTATTTAAATATATTTAACAATGTCTCATTTTCTTCTACATCGGTTCATACCGTTATAATTATTGTAAATATAAACCGCTCAGATATTTTTTTTATAATTGAATTGTACAATATATGATATTGAAAAAAAGAATGAATTAAATTTGATTTTCAATAATTTTTTACTATCCGCCTTTATTAAAAGTTTTTCTAGTATTTAGATATATATATTTAAGCAATTAATAATATTTCACAATATTTTTACAATATTATAATTGCCGTTAAATTGATAATCACGAAACAAGATTTTACATGAATGTTTTATGCTGGGGAGTAGGTGGCGGATGTGGGCGTGAAATATTTCACAATATTATAATTTAACCGTTAAATTGATAACTGCTAAACAAGTTGGTACAAGAAATTTTGATATATATATATATACTTACCATCGTATTGCATTCTAATTTAGTCTGCCCTTTGATATCGTGTATAACACTTCTACTATATTTCGCGAAAAATGTCTAAGCGAGTACAGTTTAGCGATAACGTTGAAATTTTCGAATGGTTTGAATTCAGAATGTCTGCGGCAGACAGACATAGATTTAATAGAAGAATTAAACAATTGGAGGAGAAATTAATTGAAATTTTAACACCTTTACATCGAGCTCGAGTATATCAACAGCGGTTCGAGCCTTACCTGGTTGTCGACATACAAGGTTTTTTTAATAACAATTTTACACCTAAGGAGATGTCAATCACCGATAGCTCCCGATCGATGCATCTTTTATTTAAACCTACAGTGCCATATATTCAGTTATCACCTAGTGAAAAGAGGGAGGTATGTTGGCTGCAGAGTATTCATTTAAAAATTAAATATTCAGACGGCCTCTTAGACTTGAAATCTATACGAAATGTTTTGAAAAATATTTGTAGAGACTTTGGTAAAATATATGTAAAGGGTCGGCAAAAGTGTGACTATTTGAAAACTATTGTAAATATAGATGTAATCAACTTGGAATATGCGGACAATGTACCCGTTTTAGTTAAGACTGATGAACCGTGTTTTTATCATGAAGAAGCAAATTGTTCTTGTAAAACGGTAAAAAATGTTAAAATTTTGTGTGAATTTTTATATAAAAACATGTATAACAGTATATTGTAATTTATATTAATCATATTTTATATTATTGTAATTTGCATTGTATATATAGTACATTTAATAAATATTTAAACTTCAGTATATTGTAATTTATATTAATCATATTTTATATTATTGTAATTTGCCTTGTATATATAGTACATATAATAAATATTTAAACTTATTTTTCCTCTTTCATTTATTGCTCTCTTAATAGTGAAATATTCAAAGTGCCTAGACAGGTTTCACCAAGAAAAATCGTGTCCTATCATGTTTAAAAAAATATGACGTAATAATTTCCTAAAGCTGGTTCTAGAAAAAATATATTGCTCATTTTAATTGTTATCTTAATTATATAGCGCGCCGGATGTAACTTCCTTCAGTGTTCATCTAGCTTTCGTCGAGTGTACTTGTGTTTCTCTCTGCTCGTGTTTTATTAAATTGTGAGGTTATGTTTCGGTGGCCCCACTAGGGGGGTGTGTGTGGTTATGTTTCAGAGGGCCCCACAAGGGGGACCTCCATCTTGTAAGTATTTTTCCTGTTTTGCTTTTTCAAACTTGCCTTCATCCGCCATTTTGTTTTCTAATGTCCTTTTGGCTTGATGCATTTTTTGTTTAACTCCTCCTTCCGCCATTTTGTTACACAATTTTATTGAACCTCGTATATCAGTGTGGAGGTGGAGGAGGTTGTTACGTATCCTTGTGGCGTTTCAGATATATAATTAACTGGGTTGCTAAAAAAATTCATGTAAAATCTTGTTTCGCGATTATCAATTTAACGGTCATTATAATATTGTGAAATATTATTAATTGTGCTACCTGCTACCTACTACCTGCTACCTGCTACTTGTGTAATGTCTGTAATGACGTCATTGGGTTGTGACGTTATTGTAATGCCTGTTATGACGTCATTGGGTTGTGACGCTATTGTAATGTCTGTTATGACGTCATTGGGTTGTGGCGTCATTGTGACGTATGTATGACGTCATTGAGTTGTGACGTTAATGTGACGTAAGTATGACGTCATTGGGTTGTGACGTCATTGTGACGTATGTATGACGTCATTGGGTTATGACGTCATTGTGACGTGAGTATGACGTCATTGGGTTGTGACGTCATTGTGACGTAAGTATGACGTCATTGGGTTGTGACGTCATTGTGACGTATGTATGACGTCATTGGGTTGTGACGTCATTGTGACGTCAGTTGGGTTGTGACGTCATTGTGACGTGTGTATGACGTCACGGTGGAGGTGGAGGGTCCAGAACCGGCAAATCCTATCTACTGCAGACGTATGCGCTTCTATACAAGCGATGTCATCAGTGCAAATTAAAGAAAGAAGAGCACAAACTTATCCCATCACCTGACAAGAGAATTTCGTGACATCGGATGGACAAGAGAGGTTCGTCGGTACGAGTGCTTTCTTTAGAATGGCTACGCTATTACAGGGGAGAAAGGAACACTTATTATTGTGTAGTCCATTAACTTGTAGCCAGATGGCTCAATATACCAACAAAATAGCATACAGATGTGTGAACACATAAAATGTATACAAATTGATACAAATATCACACATTGATATGCCATTTTTTGGTTGTATTGTGTTCTCCACGCCCGATTTTTAATAATATTTCTATATTATTAAAAATGCTTTTATTTTATAATTTACTTTTTATTAAATAAAATAAATATAAAACCATCACTACCTTTTACCAGCTAAGCAAGATACACTCATCGCGTCGAAGTTAGTTTCAATTACACAAAAATAGATTTAATCATTCGGCCAATTTTAATTTTAAATTCAATTTTAACGAGTTTTTGATATATGTCCTGCGCATGTGGGCGACACTTCAATTTGTTTTTAAACTGTTCGGTTAATATTTTTACTGGCATATTGTTTTTATTACGGGAAAGAATTTTAATGAAAAATCTCAGATCAACAAAGTTATGTATGCATCGTATATATGCTGTAGTAAATTGATATTAATTGATAATATTTGTGTATATGTAAATAAATTGGTACACGCAAAATATGTAGTTTAACATTAAAAGCAAAAAAGACCGTCCAATAAACTTGAAAGATTACAGAGAAATTTTCAATTTAGTAGAAGTTATTAAGTCGTTTGATGTCAAAAGTCTCTTGCCGATATTCAATAAGCTAAAGAAGCATATGGGGGCATATTTTTATAAACCGCAACAGGGTTAAAATTACAAATTTATCAGATTTTGGTGTATACAGACTTTTCCTTTATTTGTCCTCTAGTTGTCCCCTTTATTTCTACTTATTTATTTATAATAAAAACGTACTGTTGGGATGTTATATCTCGGCTTTTTATTGCTTTTCGGACGATACCGCCGAGTGGAATAAAACATTTCGCCATTCTACTTCTTATGTTGGTTAGACCTTTAGCGGTAATCTTGTTTATTGGGAAGCGTATCATATTAAAAAAAAAATTGTAGC
Source organism: Melolontha melolontha (assembly GCA_935421215.2). Classification (NCBI taxonomy): domain Eukaryota; kingdom Metazoa; phylum Arthropoda; class Insecta; order Coleoptera; family Scarabaeidae; genus Melolontha; species Melolontha melolontha. Next base: position 35,364,405 of record OW285240.1, read on the forward strand.
GGAGTGAGTGAAGTAAACCTCTATTCCTTTTCTATTTTTGGTAAAACATTTGTAATAGCTAATACTGTAATAACATATTTTAAATATATTATAAATTATAATTATATATAACTTGTTTTATTTTTTTTTCATTTTGTCTGTATGATTGATCAATTATTTTTCTAGTTTCGAGCTTAATATTTATTTCGTTTGAAAAGCGAAATCTAAATTTAGATATTAGTGTATAAATTAAAAAAAGGTATATAACCCCTTACCACAATTATTAGTCGTATCCTAAATACGTATTTCGACAACTAAGTTGTCATCATCAGTAGGTAAAAACTACTAATTAAAAGTCACACATGGGGCACAGTAAAGTAAAATAAACGCTTCCGCACAACTACTATACACTGCAACCCTGTAAAGACTAAATTTAACATGCCAATCTCAAAACTACGAGACAAATACTTGCCTCTTAAGGAAAGGTTAAACATGTGTTGAATTATCGAACAAAGGAACGGCAGAAATTCTTCTCTAAAGGAGGCGCATAACTAAAACCGATTTTTAAAAACTACGATGACCTGCTATTAAACTTAAATGAAACACCTTATATTTTCACAAAACACTAGTATATTTAACTATATGTATATTTCATGTGCATTGCACACATCAGTAGTTATTATTTAAACGTATTATTTCGAGTACATGTATAGTGACAAAATCTATAATGGGTAGGGGTGTAAAAATTTTCCATTACAAATGGTTAAAAAGTATGGTTGTATATTGTAAAAGCCGAACTCTCTTGCAATTCTGAGAAAGACAAAATTAAGAAGGGGCGTTACATGTGAAAAGACAAGACATCCGACTGTGTTGTGTAATATTAAATGAGAATCAATTAACGTGAAAAGGGTCTATGAATTATTAGATATTGTAGGTATAAAATTTAAAAGTTAATTATAAATAGGTGACATGTCATTGTTAGGGAGTAAAGCACTTTGATATAATGTATAGAATTTACGGTTGGCTCTAGGTGAAACACGTTTAATAATTTACTGAACAAAACACCCGGTACATCTGTTCCACAAAACGCGAAACATTTTACATTTCGTGAAACAAACACACCGAGTGATTCATTCAGCAAACCATTGTTAAGGAGGTAATTTTTGCATTCTTTCACGTGTATGGATTCCCACATGTCTATGTTACTGCTATTACCTCCCCCACCCACTTATAAAAATGTGAATAGACAGCTGAACGGTATTGGAGATTTATCGCTATTCAAGGAGGTATGTTTGTTTTTCGCGATAAATATACTTTCATAAGCATAAAGTTCGTGGGGTTTATTAATTCCTTTTATCAATTTCAAACCTGTAATCGGTACATTGTGCAGTGTGCTCAAAGCGTGATTTGCGACATTTGATTTATCCGGTCTATTGTATTTGATATGTGCTATGTGTTCTTTAAAACGTGTTATTATAGGTCGTTTAGTTTGGCCTATATATTTCAAATTACAATCCGCGCAACTGATTTCATATATCCCTGATTTCGAATTGGAATTAATTCTATCTTTAGTATTCCCTAGCAGACTTTTGATGGTGTTTTCGGACCGAAAGGCTACCTGGAGACCTCTTTCTTTCACAACTTTATTAATGTTTTTCGTGACAGGGTGGTATGGTAGACATATGTACTTTTTCTCTTGGTTACTTTGGGATATCAAACTCGTGGAATCGCGGATTGTATTTTTTATTTTAGTTTTTCTAATTAATTTATTGATTATTTCTATGTCAAAGCCATTGTATGTCGCAATATTTTTAATGAAGTCTAGTTCTGTTTCATATCTCTCTTTTGTTAACGGAAAATTTAGTAACCGATTGACTAAAAAGTTAAAGGAAGCTGTCTTATGTTGATAACTATGATTTGAATCCGCGGTGATGAATCTATTAACGTTGGTTTCTTTCCGGAAAATATCGATATCTATTTTATGTTTATTTCTAATCAGTAAAGTATCTAAAAATGGTATCTTGCCGTATTCTTCCTTTTCTACCGTAAATTTAATAGTCGGAAATTTCAAATTTAATTGATTAACAAACATGTCTAATTCGCATTTCCGTGTGTCAAAAATCGCGAGGATGTCATCTACATACCTAATCCAGACTCTAGGGAAATATTTAGCGTTGTTTTTGAATTCTACTTCAAATTGACTCATGAATAAATTGGCTATGAAAGGAGATAGGCAGTTACCCATAGTTGTGCCCTGTTTCTGTTCATAAAATTTTTCTCCTACTTGGAAACAATTATGCGCCATGCAAAGAGTTGTCAGTCTCATGTATTCTTTTATTTTTGAAGGTTCAATGTTATTATTGTGGAGCAAGCTTTCTAAATATTTCATAGTCTCTGGAATAGGTACCGAGGGGAATAACGACGTCACGTCGAATAAAACTAAAATTTCCCCGGTTTCCAATTCACAATCTTGAAATAATTTAACAAATTCTAAAGAATTGCTGACTGACAAATTTTCTGGTTTAACGGGTAGATTTTAAATTCATTCACTAGCCATTTGGAAATCAAGTAAGTCGGTGAGAGGTTTATGTATCTTCGGTAAACAATACATTCTTGGTACTACAGGATTACTAACATTCAATTTATACTTTTGGGTAGAAGTTATTAAAATTGGACATTTCTTAATCGCGTCTTTTGTGTCATTAATCATTTTAGGTAACGGATTTTTCTTCATTTCTACATACGGACCTTCGGCAATTAAATTTTTTACTCTTTGAAAATAGTCGGTTTTGTCCATAATTACTAACTTGTTCCCTTTATCTGCTTTTAGGCAAAAGCAGTCCTTCGATCTAAGAGTTTTAATGATATTCCATTCTTTATTGACCGACTTCTGTTTGTGCTGCTGCAAATTCTTATTGATTTGGGTTTTACAAGCTTCTCGAATAAAGTTTTTCGGCCCTTGTTCAAAATACTTAATCGAAGTTTCGATGCTTGCAATCACCTGTTCCATAGGAATCTGACGGCTTGGCAAACAGTATTTTAATCCTTTATTTAACAAATTTATTTCTAAATCACTAAAATTCTCGGATGATTGATTGATCACTAATGTTTCTTTTATAGGAATTTTATTAGTATCCTTTTTAGGTGGACATAACTTTCTGAATTTCTTATTAAGTTTTAAACATTTCTTTTTCAATTTATAGTCTTTAATTTCCGTAATTTTCCTATAAAAGTTACACCAATCTTCGAATTCATTATTGTTCATGCTTTTAGTTAATTTTGAATGTAAATTATATAGTTCTAATTCTAATTTACTACGTTTACTGTACAGATATTTCATTTCTAGGTTCAACCATTTCATTTTTGCATATGAAATGACCTTATCGTTATTTCAACAATTAGTCGTTACATTTACGTTCATGAATTTAGGAAAAACATTGTTATTTCTACACCGTTTCAGAAAATTGATATCTGTACTTATAAGTTTAATTTTAATATATAGCTTATGAAATCTATTGTAAATTATTAAACGTGTTTCACCTAGAGCCAACCGTGAATTCTATACATTATATCAAAGTGCTTAACTCCCTAACTATGACATGTCACCTATTTATAATAAACTTTTAAATTTTATACCTACAATATCTAATAATTCATAGACCCTTTTCACGTTAATTGATTCTCATTTAATATTACACAACACAGTCGGATGTCTTGTCTTTTCACATGTAACGCCCCTTCTTAATTTTGTCTTTCTCAGAATTGCAAGAGAGTTCGGCTTTTACAATATACAACCATACTTTTTAACCATTTGTAATGGAAAATTTTTACACCCCTACCCATTATAGATTTTGTCACTATACATGTACTCGAAATAATACGTTTAAATAATAACTACTGATGTGTACAATGCACATGAAATATACATATAGTTAAATATACTAGTGTTTTGTGAAAATATAAGGTGTTTCATTTAAGTTTAATAGCAGGTCATCGTAGTTTTTAAAAATCGGTTTTAGTTACGCGCCTCCTTTAGAGAAGAATTTCTGCCGTTCCTTTGTTCGATAATTCAACACATGTTTAACCTTTCCTTAAGAGGCAAGTATTTGTCTCGTAGTTTTGAGATTGGCATGTTAAATTTAGTCTTTACAGGGTTGCAGTGTATAGTAGTTGTGCGGAAGCGTTTATTTTACTTTACTGTGCCCCATGTGTGACTTTTAATTAGTAGTTTTTACCTACTGATGATGACAACTTAGTTGTCGAAATACGTATTTAGGATACGACTAATAATTGTGGTAAGGGGTTATATACCTTTTTTAAATTTTTATTTAACCACAGTCTCCATTGAAAGAATTAGTGTATAAATCAGTTTTATGACAAAACATGGTCATAGTAGTAGATTATGTCATTATGCGTATAAGTGATACTTTATGTGACGAAGCTGAACGTTTAGCTGAGGCACATAAAGATACTTTTACGCCGAATAGCATACTATTTATAATAATATTTTTAATAATTTTTAATAATATACTATTTTATCTTCAAACGCAAGTATATAGAACAAAATTTAGTGATTTATATTGTAAGTGAAGTGTAATTCATAATAAATTGCAATACACAATACAATTTGTACGTGATTACGATGAAAATTAAATTGAAAACATTCTAAAAGTGTCATAGTTTATGTCAGTTTATATGATTAGGTATATAAAGTACGCAAATTTTCTATTTTATCTGCTTAATTTGACAAAGTAATATTTTTTATCCAAAGCCTCCTAATAATAGACCTATAACTATGGCGATTTTAAATCAATTATGTAGCTTATAACTCACTGGTGAGTTAAAAACATAATTTATCCCACTAGTGAGATAAAACAAGGTGAAATTTAGATTGCATAGAGACATTCAAACTGCTATAGTATTAACACATTTATATTAATTCTAAAGGGTTAACAATAGCAACTAATTAACATTTACATTAATATTAAAGTTGAAGGAAATCCTGTTTGTATCTGACTCTGCATTCAGGTTATTCGAATTTAGAGTTATACTAGAAGACGTATTTGAAGTATCCTGAACAGAAATTTGATGACCAGAAGTCGAGGACGTTAGACTGTCTGGACCTTGTATCTTTCTGGCTATATCAATCTTGTTGGATACTGAATCTTGTATATAACCTTCTGCCACAGTGGACGATTTCCACCCACCATGTCGTTTAATTGTTGTAATATCAGCTCCTGCGTTTGCCAGAAGAGATGCTGACGAACGTCTCAGACTATGTCCTGTATATAATTGAGCTTCTGGTAGGTTCAGGAAAGATGCAACTTTCTGAGGTATCTTAGAAATGGTGTTAATTCCAACTGGCTGGATAGTGCATTTTTCTTTCTTGTAATTTAGGAAGAATCTGCCATGTGGAATACCTTTTGGTCTCATACAGATATATTTTCTGTAGAGGTCAAGAATATCTGTTGTAAATCCTTCTGCCATAACAGTGAAACTTCTAGATACGTTTGTCTTTGTATCAGGTATCGAAACATACAAGTATCCTCCTTTATCTTCTACATCGTCAACTTTCAGCTTAGTTATTTCATCACAACGGCACGCACCTGATATACCCATTATTAAGGCAACCTGCATAGAATACACGAACGAATAATGAATAAATACTTTGAATTAAATATAAGAAAATAAATAATACCTTCATCATCAAATATTTATTGTTAGGAGCCTCATTCAGAAACTTCTCTATATGTAGCCTCTCCAAGATTTTCGCCTTTTTGGACTTGTAGGTTCTTGCCTTACTCTTCAAATAAGAAATCAGTTTTCCGTATTTCGATATGTCATAATTCATATACACTTTCAAAGTACTTCTTAACATGGAATACTTTGTCCACAATGAAGAAGGTGCTATTTTCCTTCTATAAATATGGAAATACGCCAGCATAACTTCTTCGTTAATTCCAGTGATACTTTGCTGTTTTCTCCATTCTTCAAAATGACGAAATTCTTTGTCGTAATTATCCTTCGATCTTTTTGGCAGTAATTTATAACATGCTGCTTGAGCTTCTTTCTTAACTACAGCCTCTTGCAACTCTTCCATTACCATCAACTTTTAACTGCAGTATTATTAATCAATCACTAATTTTGTTTGCTTGTTGATTTGCATTATTCATTCTCCATAGTAACTGCATTACTGTATATGAACTTCTGGCATTAGTCGTTTATAATTTAAATTTGACATGGAACGTGAAATTTATAAAACATTAAAAGCCATTTTGAACGGATCTTAAGAGGTGTTGGATAAAGTTTTGTATTGCACACGTGTGTTAATTACAAATAAGTCACTTGAGAAAAGTAGCTCACTCGTCCTAGCGGACTCGTGAGCTAAACATTTTCTCGCGTGACTTATTTGTAACATAACACACTTGTACAATAAATAACTATACCTTGTCAATGATGACAAACAAGTTGTCAAAACTCATCGGATTTATAAATGTAAACATTACCGCCTTTGAATACAATGGGATATTCTGAATCAGATATTCATATTTTATGTTTCTTATTTCTAACAAAGAAAGCATTTTATTAATACAAATGAAATTTTAGTACGATTTTTAAAATGGGTTGAGAATGAATCTAATACACATTCTAATTTTTAATTATTTACTTGAAAGTATAAAAACCTGATTTCGTACGAGGTATTGACATTAGATTACAGGATATTATAGCTTTTGTAAGATCGACAGCTGTTACGTATGTAAACATACTGTGTGTATATGTAACTTCAATAGAAGTACAGTTGGCGCCCCAGAAATCGGGACACTGAAGTTGTTGTGTTGTAATTATAGCTGTTAGTAAGCACTGATAAACTTTAAATTTTGTGTGACACTGACATATGCTTGACTGGTAATACTACAACGATCATAAAAAATATGGTTGCGTCTAGATTTGATGATTAGTTTTATTCTAGATGTGATCAGAAACAACAAAATCGGCAAATGATAAATAATTTTACTCGAGGATAAAAATGTTTATTATATAACACAAACAAGAAATAAATTATTAATAGGCAAATTTAAAAAGTATTTTATATCTTGTTATTACTCTATTTTTAGCAATCTCTGCCTCTAATCGCTGTGGCATAGAATATATTACATTTGCTACAATATTTGAACCTAGATTTTCCCAATCATGTATAACGTTATCACGAAGTTCTTCATAATTCCCCTCATGAAAATTATTTTTATTCATTTTCTTCATCAATAACCCCCAAATACTTCAAAGAGAGTTTAGATCTGGACTCCTAAAGGGCCATCTTGAAACACTAATATCATTATTGGATAACCAAGTACGCACCGCATTGGCAGTATGAATTGGAGAGTTATCATATTGAAAAGTGACGTTTCGATATAATTGTTGTACCGACGGTAGCACTATATTCTCCAAAATGGCAACGTAAACTGTTGCAGTTAATCGTTACCAAATATCCCAACAAATTCCTGGACCCATGGAACTGAACCACGCCCATATATTAACTCTAAAAAAGCCGCTTCCGCGTGCACGTATCTCTCAGCATAACGTTTATTCACTGGTAGATAAACTCTAGCACGACCACTATGACACGACTGAAGCATCTTTTCTTCACTAAACGCGACAGTATTCCAAAATCCAACGTCTCTATTAATAAATTCGTTTGCAAATTCCAACCTTTGTTGCCTGTTTTGCTCTGTTAAGAACCGTTTGTTTGCTACTTAATATATGCTGCTGTATCCATTTTTGTAATATTCTATGTACAGTACTTTTGCATAAACTCAAACTCAACGTTAAATTCAACGGCTAATTATCGTGTAGATTCAGACTATCCATCTTGAAGTCTCTGAAGTATTCTTGCCTTCGTTATTTCATTGGCGTGATGTGCCACGTTAAATTCTAAGAAACACTGATAATGTGTAAAATGCACTCATTAACATATAATACTAAATATACTAAAAACCATAACAGCATATATCATATTTATCCGATAAAAAATACACCAAATTATGTTATACCACTTGTTCCGATTTCTTGGGCGCCGACTGTACATATATACGTTCTGAATATTTCGAATTCATAGGCGGCATGGCATATATTAGAATTTTCAGGGGGTTTTTAATTTTGGGGTTCGTGTCGTGATTGTTGCAATATTTTGGATTCATATAATTTCTAATTTTTCCATTTTTTATTTTTCGCAACTTGTCTTTTTTTCAAGGACAGCCTGTATACAGTAAATTAGGCACATACACAAATGTCAATACCAAATTAAGTAATTGTGTGTTATTGCATGAAACATTTTGTATGTAGTGCTATATTACACTTAAAATATCGGGTCGTTGTTCTCTCGTGACAATGTCCGCTGCGCGTTTGCTTTTCCTGAGGAATCACCAGGTGGTCCAGCGCAAATCCGTGCTCTGAAATGAGTGGCACCTTTTTTGATATACAGATTTTTTTCTTATTTTAAACTAGTGGAGAGGTAGAAATCTTGCGTTTAAAAGCAAACTGATGTAACTGTCCACCAATTTGCTTATGTATCTGCCACGTGTTTTGAACTAACATGTTAATGCAATGTGCAGTAAGTCGATAGTACCACTTTGTCCTTTGCATTAATATGCGATAGAGGCTAATATTTTGATAGGATCTATCGATTCCCCCATATTCATGTTATACAAGTTAATTAGGTGTGGTTGCTGTATCTAGAAAAAAGAAAAAAGGAATGTGGGAACTGACTGCACATTGTTTCCACAAATTTCTCGAATGCTTCCGTGTTCTGTTCGTGAGTACTTTTTTATTGAATGAATAGGTTCCACTTCTACAACATTAGAACAAAGATATTATTATTGACATTATTGTCATGCCACTTCGCAGAAATGATATTTTTGTCTTGAACTTTTTGTTAAATATTTCCCGAACAAACGGGTTTCTTTGACTGTGCCAGTAGCGTAGAGGTTCCTTTCAGTAAGGGATTCAATCAATGATACTGAAGTAAAGAAATTATCAAAGAAAATATGGAACTTTTCATTTGGCCTTTTTCTACAAAGTATATATGCATACTCTAATACGACCGGAATATGCTTCACTTATATTGGTGGAATAAGCTTGATAAGGCTCAAACTAGTTGACATATTCCACTTGATTTGAACCAACCAAACGTTGTACACTAATATACGTGATCGAAACCTGAAGATCGTTAAATAGTTGACCAAGCGAGGTGAAAATTTGGCTACAGTATGCCAGGGGCTCTAAGTCATGTAGAATCGACTGACTGAAATGTTTTGGTGCACTTTGTCATCTTCAACCCCTAGTGAGGTTGTAAATCTCTGGTTCTATTTCACTTTTCACATCCGCTTCTTCCTGTGCTGAAATATTCGCAGTTTCATACACCCATTGAAGCCTTATTGGGCGACTATATCTCTTGGAAGCAGGTTGTTGGTTTCTCCATATTGTATCTGTGATTTTTTCATCAATCAATTGGAGCGGAATCAAGGATCTCGTAAAAATACTTTGATCTGTACGTGGTGCATCTTGACTTTGCTGTTTATACGCGGTGTACTTCGAACTGCCGCTAAACTTCACTTACACAATAAAACTAATGAACTATCTCGTGCTTCAAGCGAAATATACTTTATAATGCTTTCACGAGTGGTATTCAATAAATTTTGCAGGGATACTTCACATTTTTTTTTTTGGAGATTGAAATTTGCGGTGGATAAAAAAGATTCTTCCTTGCTAGAACTTCATAATATGGCGGATAGAAATCAGGTCAGTGCTGGTTAGCTCCACTTCCTAATGTGTTGTACTGTTTCTTAGTAAAATTTGCAGAAATTAGAAGTGCCAGGGTTTCTTGTAATGAACAACTTGACTGTTCATTTTCTGGAGACCTCCAATGAGTTAAAATTCGCTTCGATCGTGAAGGGGTTGTTGTGCTCCAGCTGGATCATCACTTTGTCTTAGCTGCACTGATGTCGCAAAAACTAATTCGGCAATGGAAGTATCTTTTCCAAGCAGTCGGGTTTTTCGACATTTAACTACCACTACAGCATTCTCAAAGTCTTTCGATGGTCGACCCCCGCTAGTAGAAGAAGTACCAGAAATACAACGATGAACCACATCAGGGAACTTCATTTTTTCTTGCAACCAGGCGCCAAATTTTTCGAAGAAGGGATTGTTCGTTCTCTGCGCATTTTTCCAATTTCGATAATTGGTAGAAAAAAATATTCTCTAGTAAATTCACAAGAGTCTTTGCTGCAATCTCGTCACCATTTGTTTGAAACTGCTCTTTTAGGAAATCAGGAATTCGACTTTTTCGCAATTCCGTGGATTTTTCATAAAATTTCATAATCTTTTCATGCACGACAATACGTGTGTTTGGCCGATTCACTATGGCCACAATACGGTAATACGAAAAGAAAAACTCAAAAAGACAAGAAACTAGCAAAGTTTACATCTGGAAACACCGATATAAAGTCTCCTAAAAACACACTAACAAAGGTTTGCGAAATGATTTTGTTTACCCTTTTCATGAGTCTTTGAATTTTGAATCATGGTCGAAGATTGCCTTCATTTCCACTCCGTTGTTAAGTATCTCCCAGGGTTGTGATGTGTTTGTGTCTGATTAATATCGTGCGTTGTTGTGTTTGCTTTTGTTGTCACGTGTTTTGTTTGTGCAGTCTGTGCGTCAGTCGCGTTTACATTTTTTTTTTTTTTTTTTGCGTTTCAGTTGTGTGTTTAATGTGTTTTGTTGTATAGTGTTATTATTGTCTGTGTCTGTGTAACGAAGTGTTGTATTTGTTCGTTTGTTGCGTTAGTCGAGTGTAGTGTCATTAGCATATTGCCCAAGGCAAGTGCTAATTCGTCAACTGTGTTAAGTTTTGTCTTGTTTTGTCTTTGTGTCCATGGATTACTTGTTGGGGGTGGTGCTGGTACGTATTTAGGTTGAGGTGTGGTTTTATTTGTAGGATTGTTTGGGTTATTGGGACAGTTAATGAAAGTGGATAGATGAGGACCACCGCAGTTTGCACACTTTGGTGGGGTTGTTTTTGTTTTAGTACATAGATGTGTCGAATGTCCGTCTCCGCATTTCATACATTTGTAGTTAATGTTGCAATTCCGTTGGTGATGTCCGAAAGTCTGGCACTTGTGGCATTGTATAATGTCAGTCCGTTTGTTTAGTTGTTCTATTTTGATCGTCAGTCCGCAGCAGTCGCGTAAGTTGCAGATTGACTTGTATTGTCTCGTCAGTTCGATTAATACAAGTGGTGCTGGTATTCCGTGTTTGCCGTTCATCCGTTTGATTTTTAAAGTCGGGTATCCTTGGTCCGTCAAGTCGTCTGTGATGTCAGTTTCGGTGATAAAGGTGGGAATGCCACGCATCACCACCTTTAATGTCTTTTCACTTCTCAATTGAAAAGTGTAGTATTGTATATGTTCGTTGTCTAGAGTGTGTTTTAGTTTTCTGTAGTCTTCGTCAGTTGTCGGTTCTATGTGAATTCCTGGTTTCACCATTTTGCTTTCTGTCGTGTTGATGTTATTAGTTTTAAGTAATTGTCGTATGTATGTCCATTTGTCTTTTTCGATTATGATAATTGGTGCGACTTTGTGTGTATTTTTTGTTTCAGTTTTTGTGTTAAGTGTAGTGTGTGTCTTATCACTTACCCTGGGAGTGCTGTTGTATGAAGTTGAAGGTTGTGGAGTGATTTCAGTTTCTCCTTCCATTTTTTCTTCTGTGATTGTTTTCTCGAGGACACTGTATGCGTTTTTTGTTTCGATAGGTGTATTTGCGTGGTCTGTTTTTTGTTTTTTTGCCGTTTTCTTCGCCATTTTAAAATCGTTTTGGGGTTGGACGTTGATTATGTGATCCGAGTTGTTGTCGGGCGGGTTTGCCGGGCTTGTATCTTCTTCTTCTTCATTTTCTTCGGGCGATACTAATAATTCTATTTCACATGTTGGCTGGACGGGATCGATGATGAATATCTGTGGTTGCCTTTGTAGAAGGTTTTTGTTTACCCATGACTTGCAGCCTTTTATAGACTCTAGCACTTTCAGGAGCAGGTAGGGGGAGGTAAATAAACTTTCATTATATTTCAAACTCATTAACGAACAATAATATCTTGGCCGCATTCCGTCCTAAGTTGTCTTTCTTAATGATTCTTCGACTAATTACCTAATTCATAAGAAAAATGCATATAATTGCAGATAGAGCACTGAGCAAAATTACATTTCTAAACCGCACGCATTAATCGCCCTAAAACTATTAAGATATGACTTTCATTTATAGTCATAGAATTTCTCTGGGCGAAGCCAGAGATCTGAAGAATTTATAACATTAAAATCGCATTATTTAAAAGATGTGAACTTTACGATGTTCGAAAGCGTGTATTTTTAATTTGCGTAATGTATCAGTTGAAATTACCAGCCTAAAACTTGAATAAATATTATAAGAATATTATATCACAATTTTGCTACGATTGGGAAGACTCGAAGTTGTCGGTTTCGATCACGTAGGTATATCAGATCCTAAACCAGTTGTGATAACCTAATTAACCAATGCAGTGTACCATTTATCTAAGTCAAGGCGCGGGCTCGTGTGTAATGCATGTTATATCCAAACATGACCTCGCCCGAGATAAAGTACATACACAAGCATTCGCAAGTTACGTTACACACTTTCAACCCTTGTTTACTTAGAGTAAGGACATATAGTCGAAAAGTAGATCACCCTATCGATATATAAGACATCCCATCCGGAGTCTTATCAGAGTGAGTACAGAGCCAATAGAGACACAGTTAGAGTCTCTTTTCGACTATCTTCTACATTGTTAATTATGTAATTACCATCTTGTTAAATAGTTATAAGTGTTGGTTTATTAAACTATGTTAAACCTAACATACTTGTGTATTATTTAACGCTACAACGATATCTGCGTGAAGACTCTCACCGATGTGGCCCTCAGGACCAGGCTCACATCACACAGTGTGTGTTGACGTCATAATAAATCAGTTAGATACGGTTTGTTACTGTATCTAATTGGTTCATTATAGACGATTGCTTACAGCCTTGGCATTCAAAACATGGTATCATGGCTTGATTGATGGAATGCAATTTGCTAGCTGAAGCATATTCAAACGAATTCCTCAAACAATGGTAAGACTTTAGGGAATTTGAGGCTCAAATCTGTCCCTACTAATAGATTCAGCAACTAACTTATTATAAGAATTAACTGTATTTTACTTTTATTTATATCAATTATAATAATAATATTTAACAGCAATCTCCTTGTTTCTCTTTTGAGCATTTTTTTTTAATCGCAAATTAATTAATTATTTTACTTGGGATAACGTTGTAGGTAGCCCGGAATTCCAGCAGTAGCAACAATGGTTAGCGCTTAAATATAGCACGACAATAAATTTATAGTACGTGCACAAAAAAAGCCTATCCTTTCATTCATTTATACCGAAACGTAGTTTGGCGAATGAGAGAAATCCGATTTTCTTTCGTTGAATTTGTTACACACGTAGTGATTTTGAAAAATATCGTTCACCGTTCTTATATTCTTACAACTAGAGATCTATGTGCTATGCTTATACTTCATTGAACGCATAAATGTGGAAGCATTAATTTCAGATAAATTCAGTCGACGATGTTGAAAGTTCTATAAAATCATTATTTTACATTTTACAGTGCTGAACAATGAAATATCTAGATTACACAGAGTGTCCTTGAAATAAAAAGGCAATGTATCAAAAATGAAAAGATGTAATTATATGGAATATGAATCCAAAATACCGTCAATTAAGACGCGAACCCAAAACTAAAACCCCCCTGAAAACTGTATCATGTTCCGCTTAAAATTTAAAAAATTCTGAATTTAAATATATACCTCTACTGAAGTTACACACCGTATGTTTACATACATGAGAGCCATCGATGTTATCAAAGTTATAACATCCTGTATGTTAATGTCAATACCTCGTAAAAATTAGCTTTTTATATATTCAAGTACATAATAAAATTTAAAATTAAGATTCATTTACAAACGAGAATTTCATGTACACTTGTATTACGAGAATTTTTTTTTGTTAGAACTAAGAACTATATAGGATTTAGAATGCACCTCTTGTACTGAAGGGCTGCATAGTTTATGTTTATAAAACCGATAAGTTTTGTTCGATAAGGGTTCGATAACATGAGTTAGTTGTTAAAAGTTTTTACTAATAAAGTTATGTTAAAAGAACGTGTAAGATATGCGTTTTGCGGGCATTTAAGTTATAATGATGGACAAGATGGACAATAGCGAAACTATATTTTGGGTCAGATTTAAAATATTGCCTCCGATAATACTTAAGATATACTCTGTCGCACAATGGTGTAACAAAATTTTTTAAAATTCTTTGTAATTTTTTCTCTCGCTTATGAGAGGGTATTTTGGGAAACTATCTTGGGTATATATTCTATATAATTTAATTTATCCCTTTTTCTTACGTTGTCTTTTTATTTCAAGGACACCCAGTATATTCAAAATACTAACTACACTAAATGACAAAAATGCAACTCGCCCAGTAAAAGTATTTAGCATTAAGTTGGTTTACAGCAGGGGTGCTCAGACTTTTAGGGATTGCGATCTATCACAAAACATTTAGGTGACAAGCGATCGACACGTACGACTGCCGAATACTAAGAGTAGCTTGGTTACAATAAAAAAAAAATAGATTTATGAAAATGACTTATTGCAATTACTTACGGTACTTACAGTCCGTTGAGTGCCAACCGCAAGCATGCTGGGATATGTTCCTCAGTTAGTCGATTGCAATATTTCGTTTTAATAAATTTAATTTCTGAAAATGCAGACTCGCACAAGTAAGTTGATCCGAAGAATCCTATTAACTGAAGAGCTATTTGTTTTAAACAAGAATATTTGCGTTTGGATATGAAAGACCAAAACTTGGCATCAGTTGCTCTGGGTTTGAGATGCATATCTGAAATTATCGGCAATACCTCAATTGGCACTGAAGAGATGTCCATATTGAGAATGTTTGATATTTCAATAACAATTTTTTCAAGTTACAATATCCGTCAGTTGCTTAAAATCAGAGAAGCGTCTTTAAAATTCATTCTGAATGCTTCTTAGTTGTGTCTCGTAGTTGTCATAATTTGAGTGAGAACTTGCCTTTCTTTTCAAAGCTGGAACATTTGTATAGTCCTTTTTGTTTAGCTGATTAATCAACAGCTTCACTTTACTTGTAAAAGCATTTGTTACGCTAACAATATCGATAATGGTTTTATTTTTTCCCTGTAGTTCCAAATTAATGATATTCAAATGATTTGTCACATCCGATAGGAAAGCTGAATCACGGAGCCATTTTCATGTTTATGTATCTCAGTGTCGTCACTTTGTTCGTGAAGAAAAGAAATGATTTCGGGTAATAGTTCCTGAAATCCCTTTAAAATTTTTCTGTGGCTCATCTTCTTTATACAACTTATGTCTGTATAAAGACGTAAATCAGTGTTCTCGGGAGAGTAGCTAGCTTCCAATTTCACTTTGAAAAGGCGTCGTTATAGCCTCCCGCACGGATTGAATTTACGATCTTTGTGGCAATATCTACTACATCATTCATATTTATTATTTTTGAACATTGAACTTGCTGATGAATGATGCATTGTAAAAAATTATTGGAAGTCTTCGTTAGTTCGACACAATGCAACAAACCCAATTTGATTGCCTGCCATTGATGGTGCTCCATCAGTTGTAATGGACACGAATTTGTAAATCGGTAGCTAATATTGTTTTAAAAAATTTAAGGAAACTTTATAAATATCTTCTCCGCGAGTTCTTTCTTTCAGAAGCAGCAACGTTAACAATTCTTCTTTAGCCGACATATCAGAAAATACCATCCGAATTAAAATATATAATTAAGCAGTAACAGTCATATCTGTGGACTCATCAAACTGCAAAGAAAAGTATGTACATTCCATTACATAATTTTTTAGTTTAGATTCCAAATCTGTGTTCATGATTTCGATACGTCTAATAAAAGTTTGGCGAGATAATTCAACATCCTTGATAGCAGATATAATCTCTGTTTTATTTTTGAAGTTATCAAATAATACTTTCGCCGCTTCAACAAATCATTCTGATACTGCCACTCCATCTTCGAAAGGTTTCTTGAGTTGCGCCAGTATAAAGGATATTTTAAGAGACGCGATTGCTGCAGCTGCTGATTTTTTTGATAGCCTAGTAAACATGGATTGCTCTCCCTTTAAACTACTTTTCAAATCTGCTACCTTTCGTTTTCTTAACGCACTTTTTTTGCGGAAAATCATTTCCATAATTTTTATGCATAAATTTATATAGCCTTTCCAAGTTCCCGCGTTTGGGTAATGCCTGGCGATCGATAAACGAGACAAATATACTTATCTTTGACCATAATAAACAAAAATTATTCCACCCAATCGATATTAAAATGGTACGTTTTACTTTTTTTCGCCGCACTCATTTTGTCTTTCAAATATTACATGTCGTTCAGATACTCAGCTATGACTGGCATAGTGTCTTCATGGGTCTTTGAGTTTTGTTCTGTGGTCGAAGTTGCCTCCACTTCCACTCTGTTGTTTCGTATTTCCCAGGGTTGTGACGTGTTTGAGTCTGATGTAATCGTTGGATGTTGTGTTTTTTTTTGTGTGGTCCTGTGTGTGTTGTGTTTGTGTAAAGTCTGTGTGTCAGTCGCTTTTTTTGCGTTTAAGTCAAATGTGTTCTTTTTTTTTTGCGTTTCAGTTGAGTGTGTGTTTAATGTTTGTTATTGTAGAGTGTTATTATTGTCTGTGTTTGTGTTACGAAGTATTGTATTTGTTCTTTTGTGGCGTTTGTCGAGTGTAGTGTTATTATCATATTGCCTAAGGCAAGTGCTAGTTCGTCATTTGTGTTAAGTGTCGTGTCTTTTTGTCTTTGTGTCCATGGATTTGTTGTTGGGGGTGGTGCTGGTATGTATTTAGGTTGACGTGTGGTTTTGTTTGTAGGATTATTTGGATTGTTGGGACAGTTTATGAAGGTGGATAGATGAGGACCACCGCAGTTTGCACACTTTGGTGGGGTTGTTTTTGTCTTAGATGTGTCGAATGTCCGTCTCCGCATTTCATACATTTGTAGTTTATGTTGCAATCCCGTTGGTGATGTCCGAAAGTCTGGCACTTGTGGCATTGTATAATGTCAGTCCGTTTGTTGAGTTGTTCTATTTTGATTGTAAGTCCGCAGCAGTCGCGTAAGTTGAAGATTGACTTGTATTGTCTCGTCAGTTCGATTAGTACAAGTGGTGCTGGTATTCCGTGTTTGCCGTTCATGCGTTTAATTTTTAAAGTCGGGTATCCTTGGTCCGTCAAGTCATCTGTGATGTCAGTGTCTGTTATAAAGGTGGGAATGCCACGCATCACCACCTTTAGTGTCTTTTCACTTCTCAATTGAAATGTGTAATATTGAATTTGTTCGTTGTCTAGTGTGTGTTTTAGTTTTCGATAGTCTTCGTCCGTTGTCGGTTCGATGTGTATTCCTGGTTTCACCATTTTGTTTTCTACTGTGTTAATGCTGTTTGATTTAAGTAATTGTCGTATGTATGTCCATTTGTCTTTTTCTATTATGATAATTGGTGCGATTTTGTGTTTTTTGTGTTTTTGTGTTATGTGTGGTGGTTTTGTCACTTACCCTGGGCGAGCTGGCTGATGTTGAAGGCTGTGGAGTGGATTCGGCAGTTTCTTCTTCCATCTTTTCGTCGGTTTTGTTGTCGAGGGCGTCGTAAGAGTTTTTAGTTTCGATCGGGGTGATTGTTTCGTCTATTTTTGGTTTCTTCGTGAATTTCGGGTAGATGAAGTCTTCTGCGGATATGATTTCAGTTTGCATCTTGTTCTGTGTTCGGTGTTTTTTTTCTTCTTTGAGCGGTTCGGTGTTTTTTTCTGGAATCCTGACTTTTGGCTGGTTTGGATCTACTATAAATATGTTTGGCGATGTCCGTAGTATGTGCTGGATATCTCGTTCATTAAATGTTCGGTCGATTATCTCGAGTGTCTCTTCTTTTAATTCCTGTGACCAGAGGATCGTGGTGTTCGGATTAAGAATTAACTTTGTTAAAGTAACAATTCGGCCGGCCATTGCTTCCGGCTTCGTATTTACGGTATAAAATCGTATGTTCTCTCAGCTGGTGTACTGCTCGCACAGACGACGCAGTGAGAATGACGGCATAGTGTCGCGTCGTCGCGGATTTTTATATGAATCTGACTAGTTCTAGAAGAATCGGTAAGGGTCGCCGGAGGTTGTGCAGTTGCATTGCCTCAGGAGTCTCGCAAATTCCAATGAGAGACAGAGACGGCTTAGAGTTGACGTTCGAGAGAACTCGAATTTGTGGAGTGATTATTTTTTATTTTTTCGCGATCGACTCTATAAGCTCTCGCAATCGACTGTTTGGGCACCCATGGTTTACAGTAACCAATTTAAATTCCTGGATATTTATGTTTATGTTGCGCTTATCTGCGCGTACTATAACAAACTGTTCTACCGATATCAAATAATAACAACAATAACAATAACGACTTGAAAACGCTTTATTAATATAATTAAAAGTATTTCGTTAGTTTACAAAAATACGAAATAGAAACAAGAAAAATCGCTAACCACAATAAATTAATAAACACAATAAATTAATAAAATTAATAAATTAATAAAATGTATTTTGCCATTTTCGGTAGAACAATCTGAAAAAGAAAGATAGTGTTAAACACACCAATTTGAGTAAACAAAAGGATTAACTAAAGAATATGAATTAATTAAATCAGAAAAACCCAAATGAAAACAAGCGAAACTGAAATAAAGCGCAAAAAAAAACTAGCCGAAGGTGCTCCAGAAAACACACACGCTAGCGCTTGAGCGTGCTCTGGGAAACTTGACATTACTAATATGTCATATACTGACACAACCACCTTCCCAATGAAGACAATGAAGGCGTATAGGAAGAACGTTCGATTGCTACGCTTCTTCTTCTAATTTTGGGTTGGGCGCCAGCACGCCCAGGAACGTGAGTAACAGTGATCTTTGTACCACCTCCAATACATCTCCCAATTCCACTACGTTAGACTTGTACCTTGAGAACAGCTACTATCCTCCTCAGGATAGAGGATGGAGTACCCTTGCAGGATCAAATAGATCTCTTCCGAAATGTTTTTCCCTGAATCCTTTCAGTTCCTCACAAGTGCCTTATTACATGAAGGCTCGTTTCCTCCTGTTTTCCATATCTCCTATACCAGAGCTCGCTAACCAAGCCAATGCGGTACAGATGCTTCCTTAAAGGACAACATCAGGTTATTAAGCCGGTAGTAATTTAAATTTCTTTTTTGTTACTACGAATTAGGTTGGCTTAGAACCTAGGGGTCAGTTCCCTTAGTAGTGTTTTAGTATTAAACTTAACTTCCGTTAGCTTACATTTCTTTCATATTCTTTTTCTAGCCATAACCAGATCACCCTTCTAGCGGAATCGTTAGCGATTTCACATACAGGTTCTGATCCTATAAAGTTCCTATTAGTGTCTCCCTTGTGTAATTCGTCGGCTATCTTATTGCCTTTAATTCCCTGGCACCCATATCCATGACACAGTATTGTCTTATGCCAGTCAATTCAGGACCTGTTTCATCAGTTTAGACCTGGTAGATGGATTCCTAATGAGTTCATTAGCTGCCTGACTATCAGTCACTATGTTGATATTTTGTATGCGCAGTCGACTTCCAAAATATCCTCAGCGCAGGTTAGAACTGCACACAATTCAGCTTGGAAAGCCGTCATATGTTTCCCCAGACTTAGCGATATCTTCCTTCTGGAACACATTCCATTGTCGGTATAAATATGTTCAGTTTAGCTGTAAGCATAATTTCAGATGCCATATTGTCCGTGAGAACGGCACTAGGTGCCTACTCTAATTCAGTTTCGCATAAAGTCTAATGCCTAGATACTTCACTTCATTGGTTAGTTCTAACTCTTTTCCGAAGAGCCTTAAGCTACCCAAATCATTTAGTTGTCTCATGTTCGTAAAAGCAACAAACTTGTTTTCTTGTGTACTGGCAGTTAATTCCTCGTAAAGGCACCACCTCTACACAATTCGCAGAGCATACCACATGGTGCCCGCCACGGTCCCCAGGAATATCCCTTGGGGGATTGCTATGGTTAAAACACTATTAAGCAAATCCAAAACAAGGCAAGATAAAAAATTACGATACTTTGTCGTCAAATAAATATAATTTCTAGTAAAAGCTAAGAGGAGAACAGTGGTTTTAGATAAATATAAAAAAAGGGAAAATGAGCATAGAAAAAGCTATATTAAATACTGTTACAAGAAAATACTTAGGCTATTGGAATTTATAGGATACAGTCGGATTGCCAATATTTAAGGTGAGTTGTTAAAGGATGTGAAATTCACAAATCATGTTTGAGCTACGTATCGCCTGCGTAATTAAAACAAGAAAAAGCAGAAAATAATTATAAGGACATTAACACAAATACTGGTAGCAATACGGAATTAATAAATGTGTTACATAAAAACAATTAACTAATGATCAAGGAAAATATCTGGAAGAGATACCTCAGCTGTACGAAAGAAATGAGTTAACTAAAATCACCTAAAATAGGGTTTATATTAAAAGGATTAAATTAGGACGTTTCACATGGAAGAACATATTTCAGTGTAGATAAATAAAAATAAATAAGGATTTAGATATACTTAAAGTAATTCGTAAATGTAAACGGAACAATAATTTGTTGAAAAAATCCTCAACAAGTTGAGTACCGAAAACGTGTGGTTGTTGTAGATAGCTTTCCACCATGTAGAGTTGGGTACGAAAAGTTTTATCCTAGTTCCCTAGATAGTTAACAGGGTCGGTATATCTGGCTAACTGTATTAATCTCTGAAACAGCTGTGTAAGCGCGAAATCTATGTAAAGTAAGTAGGCATGTTATATTTATGAAAATATATTTCTGTTTCCTTTTTACTGAAGCTCTCTAATTATTGTATTGGCATATGAGGAATGTTAAATATGGTGGTAATAACAGCAATAGTTTTCTTATAAAATATAAGATATGTGTGCCGTGTAATAAATATAAATCTTTAGAATGGCTCTAGTATTGAACGAATTAAAAAACAAACGACATAAAATTAGTTTTTAATGCAACTCTATATCCAACACTGGTGTAATTTTAACATAGTACACACAATACCATCTATAATAAGAAACCGATTACAATGAAGAAAGAAGAGTCTCTTTTATTATTTCATAAGCGTTTCATATTAATCCAGCAAACCATAACTTTAACAAAGAATTTAAAATATTACACATAGAAAATAAGGGCAAATAGCTTAATTTATTAGTCACTTGAAATTAATAAATTAAAGAATACTGATAATATCCTCAATGACCAATTAGAAACTAATAATTCACAGTTATTTAATTTATTTATCTGATTATTCAGACTATCATATATTGTATTTTTCCAAAGTGCTGCTCTACCGTTCTTTAACATAATGTAGACCCTTAGTTTTATCACTTTATGAACTTTATTGTATACACCGTAGTTCAGTATTTATGTGAAAGTTTACGTTCATAGACATTTAAGTAATAACGATTACCCATCCCTTCTAACTATCGAAAACATGTATACATACGGTATATTTATGTAAATAAATGTTATGTCCATATGTCTGACGAAGCTCCTGTTAGTGAAACGATCATTACTTTGTGAAGTAAAAAGTAGTGAAATTCATTAAAATTTGTTTTATTTTATCCCGATAATAGTTATAATGGAATTTCATTAAGTAAAGGTTGAAGCAATCCTATACAATAATAATAATTTTATTTGTCTTCTTTTCTAATTTTGTTAATATAAAGGATATACGAAACATAATTATTTATTAGACATAAAAAACCTTTATTTATACAGCAAATTTATAAAGAAAACGATCACCATTATTGCGAGAAGTTAAATTGTATCTGTCACAGTTAAGTCTATAAAACATTTCTAATTTATCTAATCATTAAAGTTAAAGGAGATACAAACAGTTCCTTGATACTTCCGTAATTGTTACAAGTTTATCTGCTTTACACATGGTATCCACGTACCTTATCATTTCAGTAATTAACAAAGTAGACCAGTTTTACTTTCTCTAACAGTTTAAGAAATCCGTAAAACTTTTTCCTACAACTGCAGTAACTGTACGATTTCGGTTATAAAGAAAATGTGTGTGTTGGTTATTTGGAATACATCGATGACGTTTAAGTTATGCTTCTTTACGTTCGCTTCGCGCTTTGACGAAAAATAAATTGCAAAGATTTCTAGTGGAATTCGATGATAGTGAAGGTAAATCTCTATGCAAACAATGAGAGAGGACAAACAAAAATTTTAATTCAAATTAATATCAGTGTTGATGGTACAATTACCAAGTTTCGAAGAGGTAGCGATACCGATCCCTATAATTTATTTGCACTGATCACAGACGAATTCTTATTACATATTATACTGCACAAGAACACGTATACAAAGCAATTGAAAGTAGTCCATATATTTACGTCTTCACATATATGTTTTAAAATTAAATCCAGTATTGGAAAACGAGTTTTGCAAAAACTATGGAAATACTCTTATGAAAAGTAACCAAATCAAGGGCATCTATTGCACATTGCCAAATTTATATACCTTGAAATAAAAAGACATGGTATGAAAAATGGAAAGATGTAATTATTTAGAATATAAATCCAAAATACTTTCCCAAAATTCCCTTTCATAAGCAAGAAAAAAATGACAAAGATATTAAAAAAAAATTGACACGACACTGTGCGATTAAGTAACAGTATATCTTAAAGTTGACCGACAATAACAAAAAGAACAGTTTTGTTATTGTCCATCCAGCTGTTCTATCTAAACACACGCTGCAGTGTATGTACTTGTGAGGTATTTATTATTTATACACATTCTGAATATTTTGAATTCATAGGCGTCACGTAGTGCAATTCTTTAATTTCAGGGTTTGCGTCGTAATTGACTCATAATATTTTGGATTTATATTCTACATAATTACATCTTTCCATTTATCATATGTTGTCTCTTTATTTCAAGAACACCTGTATAACACTAATGCCTAAGTCCTTACTTATCAATACCATTCCTTCAAAAGAGACGCAAAAATTAAGAGTAACAGTAAAATTAGTACACAAAGGTTTTGAAACACATATATCTGAATTTTAAAGAAATTAAATTTACGTCCCTTACTACTTTCAAAAAACAACAGTCATGTCTTCTTACACTCTCTTTCGTTATATCTACTCTGTGTTTTTAATAAAAAAAACTTTCATAGCTCTCGAACTCTGTTTGATTGTTCATACAGTAAGACCTGTCAGTAACAGCCACCAAAAAAAAAATATTGGCCATTATATAAGGGTGGCCGTAATTTTCAGGTTGTAAGACGTTACAAATAAAATACTAATTGGTTTTTAAGATTTTTTCTTTACTTTACTAATTGAAAAATAAATAAAAAATTCACCATCGTTATTGCACAATAAATAATTCTGTATGACTTTTAATTTTGCAAACATTTCGCTCGTACTAGATAAAGTAGATTTTGGAGTTTTACATTCGTCCACATCACTATTATCAGAGTTGTGAAAAAAAATGATGTTCTTCATCATTTTTGCACAATTCCTCAAGAATTTTAGAAATACTAAAGTTCGGGCTCTGTGTAGGCACATGACTATCAACAGGAGCAAATTCATCTAAATCCACAATTTCGTTACGAACTGTTGGAAAGAGTTGGGCAAAGGGCGTTTCGTCTTCTTCGTATCTTCTTTGATAACATCAGAGAATCAGGCCATAGAAAAACATTCCTTAACTGTAGCAGGCTATTCCAAGCAGGTGTAATCCATATAAGTGAATTGGCTAAATTTACGGTTTCTTCAGAATTTTCATAATCACATTCACTCTCAATAAACGTTAGAAACCTTTTAATCAAAAAATTTCGATAAATCAAAGTGAAATTCTGAATTATTCCTTGATCTAAGAGCTGACAATGCGAAGCAGTGTTTGGCGGCAGGAAGATTAGTTTAACATTTGAACATAATAGAACTTTAGAATGTGACATGGCATTATCCAAGAAAGGTAGAACTTTTCTATTTGCTTTTTTCATTTTATTGTCAAACTTATGCAGCCACCTTTTCACAATTTCTATTGTAATCTAAGCCTTTTTGTTAGAAACCCATTCTTAGGGTAACTTATCAAGGATTTTTACCTTTTCCAATTATTAATGGATCTTCTTTCTCACCTTCCATATTTGCGCACAGTAAAATAGTCAAACATTGTTTTGCTGCCTACTTCCCTGCACAATTCTCATTATTGAATGCAGATGTCTTATTTGGCATGACACGGTAATAAAGACTGTTTCGTCACAATTATGAAAATAATTCCTTATAATCAACGGTAACTTGGTTTTTCGGTTCTCTATATCGTCAAAATTAACCTCTGCGGTCTCACCACAAATTGATTTAAAAGTTATACTGCGTCACCTGCAGAAACTTTTCAACCATCCATTTCATGCTGCGAAATTTTCCATCTTTAAATTTCTTGCTACTTCCAGTGCTTTTTTTTAAGTGGCGGCCCAGATATTATAATTGCTTTATTTCAGGCTTTGCAAAACCAATAATAGACGACTTGATCTACTGACAATCCTTCTGACTTCGGAAATTTTCGCTCTTACGCTAGGGCAACACCTTCCTCAACCATCTTTTTAATTCAATCATCGATGCATGAGTCGGTGCGTTGTCTTGATGAAATAAAACTTTCTTTCATGCCAAATGAGATCGTCTTTCCTTTAATTTTCACTCAGCTGGTCCAATAACGACGCACAGTACTCCCCTGTAGTTCTTTTGCCCATTTGCAGATAGTCTATAAAAATAAAACCACGAGCATCCCAAAATACGGTGGCCATAACTTTCGCTTTCTTCGGTGGATTGTAACCGGCTTCTACCCATTGTTTGGATTGAACTTTTATTTCGGAGGTATAGTGGTGTATCCACGTTTCATCAACGCTAATATATTGGCGCAAAAATTCGAAGGGATTATGCTTAAAAACGGTCAAACAGTACTCCAGAAGTTGTTACGCGCATTCATTTCTGGTCCACACTTAGAAAACGCGGCACCCACCCTGCTGAGAGCTCTCTCATACCCAAGTCATGAACAACACATTCTTTAGATATACCTAAAGTGTCTGCTATCTCACGCACC
This sequence comes from Melolontha melolontha, assembly GCA_935421215.2. Lineage (NCBI taxonomy): Eukaryota > Metazoa > Arthropoda > Insecta > Coleoptera > Scarabaeidae > Melolontha > Melolontha melolontha. The sequence continues at coordinate 35,389,709 of OW285240.1, forward strand.
TTTAATCGACGATCATATAAAGCAAGATCCTACTTTGGTGATCATTTAGTCAGTGGTAGCCTCTTTCGGACGTCCTGCTCTTGGTTCATTTTCGGTGCTCCTTCGGCAACATTTAAATCCATTCACTCAGAAATAAACTGTCTTAAATGATGGCGCAGATTCGCCGTGAACATTATCCAACTCTTCTTCAATTTATTTGGCTTTTTTCACGGCGATATTCAAGTGTTCAATCACAGCACGAAATTCTCTTTTGTCTATATTTACAAAACAACGTAACACGTTAACTTTAAACAGCTGTAAAAAACAACGGACGCAACGTTTTTGGCTCAAACTTTTACAGCTCTCTTCTAACATATGATAGATTTGACAGATGACATGCATATGTAGATTATCGCGCCATCTCTGTGTTAGTTACCTCAATTATCAGACCCCTCCCCTCGTACATATATATTGTATATATTTATTTATTTTTTTTATTATGACTCCTAAAGAAATTTCTCAAATTAGACAATGTAATTCCTTAGATTATATTTATCTACAAAGCTTATTTACAGTCCTTGTGTCGACCGTGTGAAGAGCTTTAATAAAATAAAAATCTTAAAACGGAATTGTATACCATTTGGGTAGCCACTTTAAAGTTATCGCAAAAAGTTTTGTCGATTCTATTACAGTCAGTATAAATTTACTGCGAAAATCAATTTTAAGAATATATTGACGGTGTACAAAATAAAATTTCAACTTTATATACTTGCATAAATTCTAAATTTATGTTTCTTCGCTTTTACAGGAATTTCTACAACTTTAGAAGGAAGGCATAAAGAATTTCCTTAGTCAAGTAAGTACTATGTTGTATAATTCGAATTTATATAATATGTTTAGGTCTCAAGAAATACAGCGTTCCGAAGTATTTTTTATGCAGTATTCGTACCTATAATAATTATATGTGATTTTTCAATTTTTTCTTTATTAAAATAAGACCGACTTACTTAACTTATATTGATGAATTAGAAATCGAACTTATCAATCGAAAATTTATCGGTTCATATTTTCATGAACAAATCTTCCACTTGTCTTTTGTGGCCCATAGGGTACACCGGATTTCATTTACAAATGAAACAAAGTACATTATTATTTAATTGGTTAATTTTTATTGATTTATAAAGTACACATGTTGAAATCAATTACGGAATATGATCGACACTAAGTGGCCAACGCACTTGTGCTGGCATACCCTGACCCTTTTGATAGAATTTTCGAAGACTCTTTCCAAGTCGGTTGGCTTAATTTCAGCTATAACTATGTAGGGGTTTGTTTGTGAAATACCAAACATATTGTATTTTTAAAACAGAATTCAGTGCCTAAAATCTGAAAAAAATAATTTAACTGAAATATAAAAGAGAAAGAGAAAGAGATGTCCGGAGTATTAAAATTCCCTTTGATCATACATATTTCTAGACGATTGTAATATTAGATTTCTTTTGAAAAGTACAATTGCTCTGATAAAGGCTAAAAAAGTAAGATCTTTTATGAATGTAATGGCTAAAATATTAATTTTCTGGTTTCTGGATGGAACGTTGATAGTCGAAGAAGAATAACTGCATGTTATTATGATATAATGTCACGGAAACTGCCTGTGAACTAAAACATGTTCTAGCAAAACGGTATTGCGTGAATACCAACAGAGATTTAATAATACCTATCGTACAGTTTACATCTAGTTCCAGCTTCTTTTTTATTTTCAAACTTTGAAAGAAATATTAAAGTTGTTCGTTGGTAGTCAATATATAAAGTCAAACGTTTTACGTTTGAAGTATAGTGACAAGAAACAAAGAGTACTGATTTCGACCTAATATGTGGATAGCATGATAAGCACCAGACGGAATACTGTTTAGCTTAATTATAACATGTATTGAAAAATAAATCGTTCAAATTGATGCTATTTGATTTACATTCTTTAATAATTTTGTCGCAATAATAGTGAGTGTTAAATTAATTTTATTATACAAACATTTTATATAATTATTGGTAGTTCGGCCGTCAGGGGTGCATGAGGTCAGTACTTTGAATCTAGATTTAGCAAGTTTCACACGCGAATCAAAATACTGTGATGAGTTATCCGACGATTTGTTCAGGCATCGTCTAGAAAATGTCGATGCGGATAAATCGGGAACATGCGGGAAGTTTTCCTGTGAATATAAATAACACTCGAGGGGGATTTAAGATTCATTCAACGAATAAACGATGTGTGATTACTATATAAATTTGCAAATAAGTACTGCCAAATAAATGTTATTAGTTATTAGTTTTTAAGTTATTACTAGTGTATTCTGTTTTTATTTTTAATATAATGTGTGTGCTTAGATTCCCGTTAGTTTTATTTAAGGACCCATAAAGACATATTTTACAATACGTTTAGAAAAACAAGTACTTACCAAGTAAAAGCAAATACATCTTCTCCAGAAGGAATATTGCAGGGTTTATAAAACATATCACACATCCTGAGTTCAGATAATAATAAATCACCAACAATTGTTTCATATGTCCGTGTGCTACTAATTGTCTCTCATCATAAATTTATTTATACATTGAAAACAACCGATGAAACGAATCGGTTTCATCTATCGATGTAACAGTGGCATATTTAAAGTACATCAAGTTTTTTAGTGACGGCACATTTATCCCCGGTTCGGAAAAATCTACTACTTTACCATCACACAAGTCAACATTTGGACATACAGTACGAAATCCTGGATTTTTATTTAGAACTGCTTCAAATTTGGTTTTTACATTGCAAGCGGGAACTTCAGATAATTGGGAAAGAAATTGTAGAAAATAATATATAATATTCATGGCTTTAGTTACAGAATACTGTGGGTTAGTCGGAGTAACCTCTAGGTGGGAGATGGATAGTTGGGTCCACAAATACTTGTTGAGCGTGTAAAATAGAAACACCATCAATCGGATCCAGTAGCTGTATTATACTTTTAACGTAGTAAAAGTGCATGGGATATTAGGATGCTGCTTCTATCAATGTGCCACAACACGTTGTAACCGCTTCTAGTGGTAGTGGTACATGTGGCAGTTTTTCGCGAAATAAATTCTTGCGTACATAGGTGCCTTCGCAAAAACTTTCTTGACAGAATATATCAATTTACCTCCATTCGGGTAGCATTTTCTAGCTTTCTAATACTCGATGAAGAAAATTCTTTCAATGGAGACTGTGGTTAAATAAAAATTGAAAAAAAAGGTATATAACCCCTTACCACAATTATTAGTCGTATCCTAAATACGTATTTCGACAACTAAGTTGTCATCATCAGTAGGTAAAAACTACTAATTAAAAGTCGCACATGGGGCACAGTAAAGTAAGAAAAACGCTTCCGCACAACTACTATACACTGCAACCCTGTAAAGACTAAATTTAACATGCCAATCTCAAAACTACGAGACAAACACTTGCCTCTTAAGGAAAAGGTTTAAACATGTGTTAAATTGTCGAACAAAGGTACGGCAGAAATTCATCTCTAAAGGAGGCGCCAACTAAATTCGATTTTTAAAAACTACGATGACCCACTATTAAACTTAAATGAAACACCTTATATTTTCACGAAACACTAGTATATGTGTATATTTCATGTGCATTGCACACAACAGTAGTTATTATTTAAACGTATTATTTCGAGTACATGTATAGTAAAAATATCTATTTTAGGTAGGGGTGTAAAAATTTTCCATTACAAATGGTTCTCAGAATTTAATAAAGTTCGGTTTTTACAATATACTACCATACTTTTTAACCATTTGTAATGGAAGATTTTTACACCCCTACCTAAAATAGATATTTTTACTATACATGTACTCGAAATAATACGTTTAAATAATAACTACTGTTGTGTGCAATGCACATGAAATATACATATAGTTAAATATACTAGTGTTTCGTGAAAATATAAGGTGTTTCATTTAAGTTTAATAGTGGGTTATCGTAGTTTTTAAAAATCGAATTTAGTTGGCGCTTCCTTTAGAGATGAATTTCTGCCGTTCCTTTGTTCGACAATTTAACACATGTTTAAACCTTTTCCTTAAGAGGCAAGTGTTTGTCTCGTAGTTTTGAGATTGGCATGTTAAATTTAGTCTTTACTGGGTTGCAGTGTATAGTAGTTGTGCGGAAGCGTTTTTCTTACTTTACTGTGCCCCATGTGCGACTTTTAATTAGTAGTTTTTACCTACTGATGATGCCAACTTAGTCGTCGAAATACGTATTTAGGATACGACTAATAATTGTGGTAAGGGGTTATATACCTTTTTTTTAAACTCGATGAAGAGTTGTTTTGACTCTCTTAGATCCAAGTACATGTGTAGATATTGCCGTGTCGCTGTCCATCACACATTTACGCAATAGAACTCAAATAATGCCTCTGCTATTTCTAACCCTTCAATCGTCGGTCACTTAGCAACAGATCTTGGAGTTTATACACCATTTCTGTAGTCGTTTTTGACCGTCCAATGCGGGGATCATCTTATAAACTGCTTCTGTCACACTTAAATTCATTAACTAATTTTCCGAGGATTGTATATGAAGGACAACCCTCAGCCAGTGTATCTCCTATATCATCATGGATTTCAGTAAGTCTTTCTTTAAAAGATACTTAATCGAATAAGTTAACTAGCCATCGTACATGCCTATAACTTTATTTTTATTAGATATAGGAAGCATTTGTTCAGGTAATTTTATTTTATGGAAAATTTATGTTAAGCTTAGCACAGATCTGCATTTTCTCCTAAATTATTTGTCGCTACCCGGGTAGGTTTTTCGTGTTTTTCCTTCTCTTTCAAGATGAATGTTTGCAGTCAAAAATCTTAAGTAGGTCCACAAGTGTAGATGTAATAATTATTAGCTGCCAGTGCCAGTATGCAATTGGCGTTAAGCAGTTGCGGAATAAAAAATCAAAGATCAGTATTGTTATTGAAATTGATACAAGGCGTAAAGTTTTCAATTGAAATATTATGTTGTTTGTAATATTAATGGTCCATTAAGTTTAATTTGTTCTTCACATTCGTGAAAACAAACTCAGGGACCCAATTTCCAAATGAACAAAGCAATTTGCGAAATAATTAAAGCTATTTTCTCCGAAGACATTTAATTAAGTGCTTGAGAAATAAACAGTAAACATTTTAATAACAGACTGTTGACCATAATAAAATATTATTAATTGTGTACAAGTGGAGTAAACGGTTATTGGTAATTATATTAGGTAATAGTAATTTCATATTACGTTCGAATAATCTGACACAGTAAGGCTAAGTTTAAACGTAAACAACTCGAAAATTAGGTTTTTAATTGTGTTTCTTGTTTACGAAATATAAATGTGTGCAAAATCTCGTTTACCTAAAGTGTTTGTTACAAAAAATTACATCTCTGTTAAGAGAACACATTCACGTTTAATAATTCAAGCCGTTCTTAAATTGTTACTACCTAGTCATGTGTGAAATGTCAAATACATATCTGTTTCAAAAAGCTGATTATTTATATATATATATATATGAACTTCATGTGTATGAGAATTAATAATTATTAAATCTCATTTTACATGCGATTGTCGCTATAATTTGTTGCATTTTTGCATAGCGACAATCGCATGTAAAATGAGATTTAATAATTATTAATTCTCATACACATGAAGTTCATTACAGTTCGTATATATACACGTAGTATAGAAGTGAATAACATGTCTGTCTTCGGTAAGGTGCACTGATGATCTGTAAAAAACAGTGAAATATCGATATATGCACATTCCGCGCAGATAAGTTTTTCACAAAATTTTTCATATATATATATATATATATATATATATATATATATATATATGAATGTGCGTTACATGTAAGAGCGGTCGTCAAGAAGTGCTTTGTTGCTTTTTCGGCGTGAAAATTGTGGCAAATTAAAGCTCGCGTCGAGAGGAGTAAAACGAGTATGAACAATAAACACGACTAGGCAAATGTATACTCCATTCGAATATCTTTGATACGGCAAATTAGATTTTAATAAAATTTTCCATATTTAAGTTAATGCAATTAGATATCAGACTGTCGATTTAGTCAGAAATTATGTTAACTTTTTAATTTTAAATGAAAACACCCTGCATATTATTACGAATTTCAATAGAGCTCTGCTCTGACAGTTCAGCAATAATTAGGTGTAGCACAATTTCGTTCAACAATGACAGAAATATTTAATTAAATCTAATAATGCAAATTTGTGAACAAATTTTCCAAAGCCTTCTCGTGAATTAACTGCACTTCCTCAATTATTCTCTGCGGCACAAATATTAAATGACCCCGAAGGAAAAACTCTAGGGGATTTAAATCTGGAGACGTCCTCTATGACTAATTCACCCATTTTGGAATGTTTCCTTTAAAAAACTTCTAACATTAAGGAAAACATTCTAATTTTATAGAGAGCTGGTAAATATCTGATAAAGGAAGAGATAAAGTACAACTGCACATTTGAGGACATATTCCGGAATGCCATCCGGTCCAGGACTGAAACGACCTTTCAGAGAGGAAAGTTTAGAAGACACAATGTCGCTGTCAATGATTACATTATTAAGAGGAAATGGATTTGTGAAATGAGACAGATCAAGTTTAGAAGAATTAGTGGCCATATCGTTGTGGCTAACATATACTGTTTCAAAAAATCTGCAAACATATCACACTTCTTCAAGTTTGTCAGATTCAATCCCATTATAACTGAGACGTTGGGGTAGACTTGATTTTTTTCTTCGCGAATCAACAATGTTCCAGAAAGCGCAAATATCTCCAGGCGTCGACTGATGCGAGAAGAAAACAAACTTTTTATAGTCCTTGTTGATAGATTGTTTAACATGTAATCTTAACTCCTTGTATTTGAGATAGTTATTATTGTCCTTGCCTTTTCTAAATTTGTTATAGAATTTATTATTTTTTCTTTATTAATTTCTTTGTTGAAGACGAAAACCATTTACGATATTTATCAGAATGTAGTAGATATTTAGGGACAAAACTTTCGATAGCGAAGTGTAAAGTTTGATACAAATAGGAGAGATCATGTTCCAAATCATCTGATAGTAAAATAGACCAATCAACAGAAGAAAGGAAATCATTAATCTGGTCATAGGAAGCCTTCCTGAAATTGTATTTCCAAGAGCTATCCATAGTCATTTCCGCAATATAATCATATTTCAGTACGAAACTCAAACAAGGATGATGATAATCAGCTTCACAGTCACTGGAAGGCATTCTTATGGGTTCATTCTCAATATGTGACACTTTTAAATGTGGCAGGTTAAAATCCCCGAGATACATAGAGTAGCATTAGGATGGCGATCAATTAGAAAGTCAACGTTGCCAATAAAGCCCAAATAGCGAGTCGAACGCGACAACGGCGGAATATAAACAGCTCCTATTATAAAGCGCTTACTTCCAGCCAACACCGACACGTATATCTCTTCAGTACAACTGTCCAGAACCGTCACAAAACATGACGGAAAACGCGACCTAACGGCGACCAAGACACCACCTCCGGGGCTGTTAGGATTATGAGGATCCCGATCGCGCCGATATATATGAAAGTTATTGTCAAACAGTTCACCTATCTTATCGTTTTGTTAGCCCAATCAGCATTCAACTCCTTAGGCGTTGAGCGAAGATCCCTCAATTTCTGCCGCTGCATAAGCTATAGCAATATCTTGAGCAATAATTTCATTAGTTGCTACTTTTGGTCGTCCGCTTTTCGGTAAATTTCCAGTCAAGTTTACCTTCTCAGAGTTTTGCCAAAGTCAGTTCGTGATATTGGATGCCGATCTTGATGCAAATTGTTAAATAAATCGCATACGTCTTCATGAATTCTGATGCGGTCACCAAAACTCACCATCATCAGAATTTCAATACGTTCGTTTTCTGCTAATTGAACCATTATTACGTTATATTTGGACGTCTACAAAATTAATTCTGATAGTTTCAGTCAAGTACCGAATTTTAATTCCATGACATACTAACCATGAAAATGTCTTTGTCGTTGTTGAAATTCAAGGGTGCCAAACCTTATTATTGCTGAACTCCCAGAGCAGAGCTCTATATTGAAATTCGTAAAAATTATGGAGGGCATTTCATTTAAAATAAAAAATATAACATCGTTTCCGGCTAAACCAGAAGTCTGATTCGGATATAAATTTGCTCGCCAAATCCACAATTTGCAACTAATTAATTGTGGAAAGTGTTATTAAAATATAAGTGGCCATATCGTAGATATTCGAATGAATCGATACATTTATCTTAGCCTATATAGGTCGAACTAACCGTTTTCCCGCTAGAGCAATTATGGATATAGGCAACCATAGCTTGAACAATTATTAATAACATGACGCACTGTCACATACGATATATTTTTTCAGTTATTATAATTGTATGTCGACGATTTATCATCTGTAATGATATTAGATACCTTCTTTTTAAAGATCGTTCATCAAAATCTTCTAACACAAACATCCCAGCCTATCAATATTTGTTTTCATTCTTCACTTAAACGGTGAAATCTGTCAATTAATGCTGTCAAAGATATTGCTGTATAGTTTGATTCTAAAATGGGCTCCAATTATTAAACGTGAATTGTCACACACACACACACATATACAATATTTAGACTCATGAATTGTTCTCAAGGTTTTTATTTTCAAAAGGAGTTCTTTGCAACTAGGTCTAGTATCCAATTTAATAAGGAAAGAAATAAGAGGATAAGATATCAAATTTAATACATTTATTATTCACAACTTGTAAAATATACATGAATTTTGAACGTAATAAACATTATCGATTATATTTTTACTTCAAAATGAAACACAGTATGTAAATCTTTAGGAATAATTAAAATATATACATATCTAAATATATAAATATATAACGTTGAAGGTCTTTGTTTGATGTTTTTTACAAATCTTTCTAATACACCTGTGAATCACGTTAGTCTAGTGAGCATAATACTCTACAAAATACCAAGGTATGAGTCAGCGTTTATATTCTAAATTTATAAAGTAGCGAAGCTGATGGATTTATTAGTAGTTCTTCCAAAATGGTAGTATCTTAAAAGAGATGTGTGCTATTTCATATTCATGTAACGAGAATAAACACTACCACATGAAATACTTAATTTCACACAATAAGTTTGATTTGAAATTTCAAATACTTAATGAAAATTTTAATTATGAGTCAAAACCAAGGTATCTTCAAATACTTGTGAGACTTTTCCCAACTTGCAATTCTAAAAATGTCTATGCTATTTCTTCTATCTATAAAACAGGAATTAGAATTAATTTGCAATAATCCATACCAACTTAGCAATGTCAGAAATTTGATTTACGAGCTTCAATGTCTTAAACATATTTAATATATCGTACCGACTTGCTCAGTTCATTATATACGTTGTCGAACTGCCTGATACACGTCAATTGATTTTCAAAGTGATATCAATTAATTAAATAAAATAAAAATAATGATTCTCTTTCTAGACAAAATATACGAATTCTACAAATGATTTTGTTTAAAATATCTGAGAATATCTTTTAGAACGAGTGCAAATTTTAATATGTGACCACTGCTTTCAATGGGTTTATCTTTTTTTGAAACAATTTTCTATAACAAGTGTTTATTTGAAAAGTCAATCTAGTAGCATGTGATTTACTGAGAACATATTGAAGTATGTCGTAAATTAAAATTTACTACTTAATCTACGAAGTCGTATATTTTGACAGTTTCATACATACAAATAAATAACAAATAATAGGTATTTATTGAAAACTATAACAAATGTTGAAAATGTTGTCCTTCAAGATCAATGCACTTTAAAATCCTCCGTTCAAAATTTCTGATGATATTCTGCAACATTACCGGATTGTTATTAATTTCCATGCATTTCTGTTCGATTCTCTGTAGCATATCATTGACAAATGGTTGCAAAATTTCAGTACGTTACCTTTGAGCATTTAACGTTCCCTGAAAAAATATTGGTCCAATGATTCGCCTTTGGCTTATCGTTGCCCAAACATCAATTTTCTCTAGATGTAGCGATTCATCATTAATTACATGTGGATTTTCACTACTTCAAATTCTTGAATTTTGTGAATTTAAGTATCCCGTTTTATAAAACCATGCTTCATCAGGAAAGATGACTCCTTGCGGAAATTCTCCATTATTGTTCATATTTATTACAAACCAATTACAAAACCGTAGTCTACATGGCTAATCAATTTCTGACAATTCTTGTACTGCTGTGACACGGTATGGATAAAGTTGCATATCTTTTTTTAATAACTTGGGAGTTGTACCAACAGAAAGGTTTATTTGTTGACTCAAATGTCGAACAGATGTTTGTGGCTCATTTTCCATTATTTTCTCAACACGATTGACAACTTGAGGTGTACGTTTCTTAACTGCTCCGCGGCCTGATTTTCCTAAGAGACTACCAGTTTTAGAAAAAAGTTTTAAAGTTCTATCCAAAGTATTCTTAAATTGTATATAATCTATTACAAAATATGGAAACTCAACTTGAAATTCTACCTTGCAATCTTGAACTCAATAAACCCATAAACCATCAAGCCATCAACTACTTCGAAAATAAGCCTGGATTAAAAAAAAATTATGTTCTGAAGTGAAAGTCATTTTAAAACTGAGAAGCTATTTATTTAAACCAGAATCGACGCACGATTATTTTGTGCACTAACTGATATTTGTGATTGACATTATCAAATGTCATTTGGATTTACGTTTACGGAACAACAAAAACATACTAATATATTTGCATCTTATTCTATCAAAATTTCAAAGTAACCTAGATTGACTTTTCAAATGAACACTTGTTATTTTTATGGCTGATGATGTCATATGTATTATATCATTGCTCTGTTTTATTGCAAAGTTATTATTATCTATTGAGGCTATTCCAATTTGTTGTATATATATTATGCAGTAATATATACCTAATTATCTAAGATTCCAATGAATATCTTTTATCTAAGATTTAAAGTACTTCTTGAATGACAAAATAAACAATGTTTATTTATCGAAGAAATCTGCAAGATTTAAATGTTGATTATAATTTTTTTCTACCATTATAATGTTCTAAATATCCTTTTAAATTTTGATACGTATCGCATGTTCTTAAAATCTAGATTTTAATATTTATAAACTAAATGGTAAAGATATAATCTGTATGACATCGAACATTGAATATCAATATAACAAGTAGACATAGATATGTTTTTCTAACACGATCTGTTTTATTACATTTTAAACTTATTACAGAAAATAATAAAACATCCCTATATGTAATAAACATTAGATTTGTTGTATCGATGCTCATACAGGGTGCATTCAAAATTGACCCATTTCAAATTTTTCAATGCTGTTTCAGCTCTATCTCATTTTCAATTTGTCTCGTTTAGAAAGATGTACAGCAGTTTGTGTAAAATTATATCTACTGCAGATGACTCATTACCTAATTCTTATCGAATCTCTTTATTGGTGATATCCTGATTTCCTGTAACCCTAGAATTCATATCTGGTACAATATGTACATAAACAGGGCCTCACAAAGCCGCCTATTAAAACTAATTACAAAATGGGACAACACAAATTCATTGAAATAAAGCTACATTCGAGAAATAATTTCACAAAAAAAAACAGTTACTACATAAATTATGTGAACACAACATTTAGATAAATGAGACATTTCTTGCTACTCATATGTATGTTCTATGTACTTGCTTATCTTTTGTCAAACATGCATTTTTATCTTGAATTACATTTCTATAATACGTTCTCTTTTAACATAGAGGGTCAGTCAGTAAATAGCATTAGTAAGAAACACATGTAAATTTTATATAATAATAAAAACTCTTTTAAAAAGTCAGTGCCTTAATTGAAACAAATAATTGGCGCAGTCAGTCGGATTTTGTCGAATATTTGTATCGAACAAGTATTTCGTATTTACGATTAATCGGCAATCCAGTGTGAAATTTGGAAGTTAGTGTCTGAAGTGGCTCATACATCGAGATGCAGTTGATCGTGAACCCGCTGAAGATCTATCTCCAAATCATACGAAGAACGGAAGAAAATCGTCCTTTCTTGCGAGAAGAAGTTCAATAAAACAGACAAAAATCGCTGGACCCTTGTAACGGACTCTCATAATTAAGATGAAAACGGCGATGACTCTACTAATGTGAGTACGATTATTGTATTATATGTCGCTAGAAAATTTATTTAAAAATTTACAAATATCGTCTCAAACTGACTCAGACGAAAATACAAATTTAGAAATATTTGAAAAAAATAATTTACACGACAATACTATTCAAGAAAATACAAGTAATATTAAAATTATTAAAATGGCAAATAATTTCAAACCAGAGTATTTAAATACAGCACCAGAGTTTGATGGTAACCCAATTGAACTCGGTAGATTCATAGCAACATGTGAAACTTTAATTACTCATTTTTATAATGATAACGAACCAGATAATTTTCAAAATATTTATTTACTTCACTCATTGATAGGTAAATTAAATGGAAATGCAAAACTTGTCATCAATATACAAAGTGTTACCACTTGGGACGAATTAAAACAAACTTTAACTAGGAATTTTGCGGATTAAAGAGATGAAATATGTCTTAATAGAGATTTAATTTTATTGACGCAATCACCAAACGAGAAACCTCATCAATTTTTTGATAGATGTTTACAAATTTTAAATTTATTATGTTCATATATTGATATGCATGAAACAACTGAAGAAGGAAAAGTATTAAAACGTGATTTATATAATAAGTTAACTTTAAGAACATTCTTAGCCGGATTAAAAGAACCATTAGGAACAACTATTCGTTGCATGAAACCTAGTAGTTTAAACGAAGTGTTACAATTTATTAATCAGGAAGAAAATAATCATTATTCTCAAAATTTAACAGGTAAAACGCAAATCAAGCAAAATTTTACACAAATAAGACCGACACAACAAAGACCTTTCATTTAACAAAATTCAAATTTTCAACGTCCTTATTTTAATCAAACAAGTTATACTAATCAATTCCCTTCACAACCTATTCCTATACAACCGAGACCAAATGCTACACCTCAGAGATTTTTTACAAACTCGCAAGTATTTAAACAACCACACCAAAAACCAAACCAAAACGTATTTAGACCCGGTCAACATAAAAATTTACCAACACCTACTCCTATGAGTGTTTCGACCAGGCAAACTAATAATTATTCGAGACCAATAACCCAAAACTCGCAAAGAAATTTAAATTCTGAACAACTTTACAATACTTACGTAAACGACGCAGATGAGACATCCGATATTAATTATGATTTTCAGAATTCAGAATTAATCCCCGAAATTTCTGATTCAAATAACGAAGAATTTTTAGAAGATTCACAAACGGCAAACGATAACATTGACGAGTCCTATTATCATGAAAATTTTCACAAACCCCCTCAAACAAGCGATCAAACGTAAAACCCCATATTATATCTTTTAATACCACTAATGAAAGTGAATTACCATATATAGTACTACCCGAACATAATTTAAAATTTTTAATAGATTCTGGCTCTACTAAACCTTTCATCGATCCAGATCTTGCTTATAAATTTTATTCTAATTATATATATGATGATCCTTTTATAGTTTCAACAGTATTTCAGAAGTCTGCTCATAAATATAGTATGTTCATACCAGCTTAAATTTATTTAACCCTTATCCGGGCAAGGGGGGCCTGCCAGGCCCGAGCGACGATCAAAAATTCGATATCTTAATGAGTAATTTTAGTACGACTTAATGCTCTTTAGAATTCCTCAGAAATGTTAATTACTGTTTTCTTGTTAAGTAATATTTGTTAAATTATGAATAATCGTTAGTTAATTGACGGATTGTACTTAAAATCCCATTAACGGGCAAGCCGGGCTTAGCAGGCCCATACTTTAGGCAATTATGGTAACTTTATTTTCCGTTTTTGTTTTGTAATCCTCTTTACGTAATTAGTGTTTCCGATCATTTTTGTGTCATTTGTGCAGCAAATACATTTGATGACGTATATAGGTCTTAATTTTTTCGAGGAAAGGAATATTAGGTAAAGTAGGAGTTCCCTGTCTATTTGTATATATACGAGCATTTTTTGTTCATTGCTTTTAGTTTATGCATTATAGTGAAAGTGTTATAATCATTCAGCAATGTCGAGAAAATTTTTATCGGACGCAGTACTCGCAGATATACTGGAAAACCTATCGGACGATAACCAAGCGCCTGTAAATTTTGAGTCGGATGTCGAAGATGAGGACGAAGAGGACCACCTTTCTAATGCTAGTGAAACGGAAGACGTTCAAGAAGGCAGTGAGGGACTGTGTGACACTCCTGTTGTCAGTATTTCCAAATTTGTTGCTAAAGATGATTCAGTGTGGAGCAGCCAGCCTCCTTCGACAGGACGGGTTCGTTCGTGCAATATAATAAAATCGCAAATGCATAAAGTTATCTTACCGCCGGGAAAAATTGTTGAAGATCCAATTGATGCATTTCTCTTATTTATTGATGAAGCTGTACTTACCGAAATTGCTTCACATACAAACAAGGAGGCAGAGAGGGTACTGATAGATATTCCCTGGAAACCATGTGATAATATCGAAATTCGCGCTTTTCTTGGTTTGCTTCTAACTGCCGGTCACCTAAGTGCTAATGATACAAGCTACGATGTGCTATGGAGTCGATTATATGGCCCTTCAATTTTTCGAGCAACGATGGGATTGAAACGATTCAAAAGCTTGTTGCGATTTATACGAAGGTACACGTTCCGAAAGAAGGAAGAACGATAAACTTGCACCTATTCGAGTTATTTGGGAAAAAGTAAATAACAATCTGAAAAAGCACTACCTCCCCGGAGAAAACATCACAGTGGACGAACAACTTGTACCCTTTCGAGGAAGATGTCCATTTAGACAATATATGCCTTCCAAACCAGACAAATATGGAATGAAGATCTTGTGGGCGTGTGACTCTGAAACCTACTATCCTCTAAATGGTATTCCCTATATTGGAAAGGAAGGAAATCAAATCGCCAAGGGCCTCGCAACACAGGTAGTGGAGCAGCTCGTACAACCGTATTATAATACAAACAGAAATGTCACATTCGACAATTATTTTACGGACTTATCATTAGCAAAAACATTATTGACAAATGGGTTGACGAGCGTTGGTACCGTAAGGAAAAATAAACGCTTCATCCCAACCGAATTTTTGCCCAATAGAAAACGTGAAGAACAAACGTCCATTTTCAGATTTACAGAAAAAGCGTCTTTAGTGTCCTACGTTCCAAAGAAAAACAAAAGTGTTTTGGCTCTGTCAACGATGCATCATACTAATAACTGTAACGATGACGATAAAAAAAAGCCAAAAATAATTCTGTATTATAACAGCACAAAATGTGGCGTGGACACGTTAGACCAATTGGCTCATAAATTCACATGTAAACGCAGAACAAATCGTTGGTCATTTACATTTTTTATGAACCTTCTCGACGTAAGCGACATTGCAGCATATGTTACTTGGATGAATTTGAACCCAAATTGGCATAAAGCTAAACACCAAAAAAGGAGATTGTTTCTAGTAGATGTATCTGAAAACCTAGTTCTTCCGCACATTCAAAGAAGGAAGGCGAATGGACTTCCTCGTACCATCCAACACTGTGTCAGCGAATTTGTAGGTGAAGAAGCAACGCCGGCAAAGAGAGCAAGAACTGAAACTAAAGCAAATTCTAGAAGAAGGTGCTACATGTGTCCTAAAACAAACTGAGTGCAAACAAAACATTTGTAACGAACATTCTTCATCAAAAGTTTTGTGTTATAATTGCAAGAAATGAATAAAATTTAAGATCAGTAAGTAATTAACGTTATTTATAAATGGTATTAAATATATAATTCCCATAAACTATTTGTTTCATTAATTCTGTAAGTAAAAACATATACTAAAAGCACCGGGCCTATCAGGCCCGAACTGCCCGGTTACGTTAGTAAAATGTCTTGCCCGGACAAGGGTTAAATTACCACAACAAGCCAAGTTAAAATTTCATTTATTTAAATTTCATAACATTTTCCATGGACTAATTGGATTAGATAATCTAAAATTATTACAAGCCAATGTAGATTTTGCATCAGGTATTCTTAAAACAACGTATGCACAAATAAAGGTACAATATCAAAAATTAAAAAATTATTTTAACCTTGTAATGGTTAATGCACGCACAAAACAAATAATCAAAATAAAAACGAGTATTAAAAATGGCGAAATAATAATACCATATCAAAAGATTCATAATTGTGAAATTCCCGAATGTTTAACGATAGCAAATAACGGCATAGTTATTACTACAATTTTAAATAATACGACAAAACCAATAACATTAAATTTTTCTGAACCAATTAGAGTAGAACCATTTATTCGAAAAGAAATACAAGAAATAAATTTAAACAATTTTGATAATATTGCAAAACAAAATTTTAATTTTTCAAAAATTCGTACAAATCATTTAAATTCAGAAGAAAAATTTCAAATTGAAAACTTATGCAAAGATTACTCTGATATATTTTATGTTGAAAACAGTAAATTAACTTTTTCAAACCATGTCACCCACAGAATTCGCACAAATGATGAAATACCTATTTATACAAAAAGTTATAGATATCCGTTTATTCATAAAGAAGAAGTTGAAAACCAAATTAAGAATATGTTAGATCAAAATATTATTAGACCAAGTCATTCACCCTGGTCATCCCCTATTTGAATAGTTCCAAAAAAGGTTGATGCATCTGGCAAACAAAAATGGCGAGTCGTCGTCGACTACCGTAAACTTAATGAAAAGACAATCGACGATAAATATCCTCTACCAAACATTACCGATTTACTTGATAAATTAGGTAAATGTCAATATTTTTCAACTCTAGATTTGGCTAGTGGCTTTCATCAAATTGAGATGCACGAACAAGATATACCTAAGGCAGCTTTTAACACAGAAAGCGGACATTTCGAATTCCTCAGAATGCCATTCGGTTTAAAGAACGCGCCCGCTACCTATCAAAGGGTAATGGACAATATTTTACGTGGTATTCAGAACTAACATTGCCTAGTATATTTAGATGATATAATTGTTTTCTCTACATCATTACAAGAACATATTAATAGTTTAAAAACAGTGTTTCAAAGACTTAGAGAAACAAATTTCAAAATTCAATTAGACAAATCTGAATTTTTAAGAAAAGAAGTAGCATATCTTGGCCATATTGTTACTCCTGAAGGCGTAAAACCTAACCCAAATAAAATTTTTGCAATAAAAAAATATCCTATTCCCAAAACGACAAAACAAATTAAAGGATTTTTAGGATTATTAGGTTACTATAGACGTTTCATTAACAATTTCGCAAAACTAACAAAGCCTTTAACTAAATGTTTAAAAAGGGTGCTACAATAGTGCACAATGACGAATTTAAGTCCTGTTTTGAAACTTGTAAAAACCTTTTGATGAATGAACCCATCCTGCAATATCCGAATTTTAGCCAACCATTTAATTTAACAACTGATGCTAGTAACGTATCGTTAGGTGCTGTGTTATCACAAGGACCTATTGGGAAAGATTTACCCATTACGTACGCCTCACGTACACTAAACGAATCTGAACAACGATATAGCACGATTGAAAGGGAATTATTATCAATCGTATGTGCTACCAAATATTTCAGACCATACCTTTTCGGCAGAAAATTTAATATAATTACCGACCACAAACCCCTACAGTGGTTGTTCTCTCTGAAAGATCCTAATTCGAAATTATTAAGATGGCGAATAAAACTAGAAGAATTCGATTATTGTATAACGTATAAGAAAGGTAAAGTAAATACTAACGCAGATGCTCTTTCACGTATAGAAATTCATACCAAAGAAACAAACAATTTTTTCGAATACATCGAACAATTTAATAAAGAAAATAATAAAATAAAATAATAACTTTGTTTTACCACTTTATTAATAAATAAATAAAATAAAGTGGTAAAACAAAGTTATTATTTTATTTTATTATTTTCAAAATGAATTACCACAAAGTTACGGCTACCAGTATTAATTTAATAAAGACTTAAATGTATCTAATAATAATCAAAATGAACCACCCGATAATATTTCTTTAATAGCTCAACCGGACGAACAAGCAAATGATTACGCTTTAGATTTAGATGACGTCACTGCTCATTCAAATCAAGAACAAAACCCTATTATTGATATTCAAATATCAGAGACACCAGTAAATTACGGCTCAAATCAAATAGTTATAAACACAGTTGCTCATAGTCCTGCAAAGGCTAAAATAACTAAATTGTTTGAAGATAAACAACGAATATATGTTCAAATTTATAAAAATAATTTCGAAGATGATGTTTTAAAATTTATAAAAGAATATATAACTTCAAAAGTTAATTATCACTTATATTTTGAGAACCCTGATATTTATGAACCTTTTTGTAATGTTTTACATAAACACTTTATTTGGCCTTCACTAAAATTTAAATACTGTACAATTAAACTTATAGATGTCATTAATAAAAACGATATTAAAGAAACTATCCAAAATTACCACGAAGGAAAAACTAACCACCGCGGTATAGAGGAAACGGAACAACAAATTAAGAAATTATATTATTGGCCTCACATGCGAAAATCAATACAAACATTTATTAATGAATGTGAAATTTGCCAACAATGCAAATATGAACGAAATCCCATAAAAACAAATATGAAAATTACTCCAACACCATCAAAACCCTTTGAAGTAATTCATTTAGATACTTTTACATTACAGGGAACCAAATTTTTAACTATAGTTGATGCGTTTTCAAAATACGCTCAAGCGTATAAACTATCATCTCTTATTCCAACAGAAATTATCGACAACTTAATCTCATTTTTCTCACATCATAGTATACCAAAACTAATAACGACTGATAATGGCGGAGAGTTTAAAAATACTATCATGAAAGATTTATTAAAATTACACAAAATCGAAATTCATTTTTGTTCTCCCAATCATCCACAGTCAAACGGTTTAATTGAGCGATTCCATTCAACAATAATTGAACATATACGATTGTTAAATGCTCAAGGATTTTAACAGTACAATCAAAAATGATATATGCCTTATTAGCATACAATCATTCGATTCCTTCCTCTACTAAATATCGACCGATAGATATAGTAAACGGTCATATTGACGAAAGCAATGTATTCAATATAGATTTAACTCAAATGTTACTTAGTAATTACATACACGAACACAGAGAAAAAACAAAGTTACTCTATTCAAAAATTAACGAAAATCTTATAGAAAACAAAACGAAATATATTACTAAGATAAATCAAGAACGTGATGACCCAAATTTATTTGAACCTGAAACTAAAGCTAATGTGAAAAAACAAGCACGACAAAATTTGTCAAATAAATTTAATAAGCCAACAGTAACAAAACAAATAAACGAAGGACAAAATACAATTTCTACACCTGAACAGCCTAAAGTACACACAGATAATCTCAAACGACCCCTTAAGAAAACTTATAATTTTAACACTTAAAATACTCTTTTATATATAATCTATACATAAGTACTTTTAATATATTATTAAAACATATTATTATTATATTACTATCATTTCAGAATTAATATTGCCTTCGCCTTCGAAGATAAAATTACGATGAAAAATCTGGAAAATAATCCAGGAATTATACCATTGAAATTAGGAACAGCAAAAGTTCAAGAATATACACACAAATTGATACACTATTATGATCTCGATCCTTTAATAATTGAAATTAATAAATTAGACGAGCTATCAGCAAATTTAATGAACAATACTTTTCTTAAATTAAGTCGTACAATTACTGTAATAAATTATTTGAAAATTTTAAACCTAACGAAATATTAAGTTACACATAACTTAAATGAAATTATTCCTCCGACACATAAAGTTAAAAGAGGTATAGTTGACGGATTACGTACAATCTTTAAAGCAATAACAGGAAACTTAGACGCTAATGACGGAAAACGATACGATAAATTAATAAGAGAACTTCAAGATAATCAAATGAAGTTAGCATCTAATATTGTGAAACAAAATTCCATTTCATTAAACATAATTAATAAGTTCAATGAGTCAATAAGACAGATATCACATAATGAACAAATATTAAAATTTAAAGTTTTACGTATTGGCAATTCTAGAACAACATATTGATAGTCTCGGTACTATAATAATAACAGAAACTTTAAACGAATTTATCAATCTACACGAAATAATTAATTCTATTTTACAAGAAATACAGAATTCAATTACATTTTCAAAATTAAATATTCTACATCCCAGTGTTATAAGAAATGTTGATTTATATAATATAATGATAGATTTACAAAAACGAATTAAACAAGAACACATTCCATTTGCGATTACTCTTGAGAATAGGAATCTTGATAAGTATTATAAAAGTCGAATGTTATGTTTCAAACAATAAATCTACCTGTCATGTATCCCAATGTATTTGATTATTATCACCTCTACTCAATTCCAGTATTTATCGATGGTCAATTTAAGACGATACTTACTCAAAATAAATATTTATTAAAAAATGAATTTTATTATACATTTCTAAGCGATATTTGTACAATGATCAAATCACAATATTACATATGTGGAAAAACAGAACTTTATGAAATCAAGGATCACAATCCATGCGAAATACAGTTGTTGAATTCTAAAAACTTATCAACATGTATTCAAAGAAATTTTGAAATTACAAAATTTTTAATAATTCAACTCGAAAATTCAATTTTATGGATTGGTATATTTCCGAAGAAAGAAACTATTAAATTACATTGTAAACAACAGGAAGAATACTTTAAAAGTTTCTTCCTGTTGTTTACATATTTAATAGAAATTCCAGTCGAATGCGGAATTAGTACAGCTCGTGGAGAACTAATAAATACAGAATATGTAAACAAATATTCTCCAATACTGTTTCCAAAATTAGAAACAGAAAACAATTTTGTATCAGACACTAAAATAAAAGTCGATATTAAAAATGTTAGACTTGATTTTCAAGCTATTCAAGATCAAATATACGAAAATCAACCAGGAATAACTTTCAACAGAACAGAGACATCCCAATTTATGGACAATACTCCTTTATATATTGATTTGTATAATTTTTATATTTATATGTTATAAGAAATTGCAAAGCAGAAATTGTTTCAAGAAAAAAGAAGAAAATAAATCAAGAGGAAAGAAGATAGAAAAGTCTACCAGGGATATCATGTTGCCGAACGTTCAACGTACTCGTGAAGCTGCGTAGTTGAAACTTCACAGGGAGGAATTATGTGAACACAACATTTAGATAAATAAGACATTTCTTGCTACTCATATGTATGTTCTATGTACTTGCTTATCTTTTGTCAACCATGCATTTTTATCTTGAATTACATTTTTATAATACGTTCTTTTTTAACATAGAGGGTCAGTCAGTAAATAGCATTAGTAAGAAACACATGTAAATTTTAAATAATAATAAAAAATCTTTTAAAAAGTCAGTGCCTTAATTGAAACAAATAATTCATATATTATATTTGCACCATTTTGCTTTTGTGATCTATTTCTGAAGGACGCACTGAGCATATTTTTCTCTTAATTGTTTCATTTGCAAAAGGTCGTAAAATATGCTGTATAACCGCCTCAAGAAATCTGATCTAATCAAAACATTTTGTAAGAAATGGTCCAGATTTCATGCTTTTACTGGTACAAGAAAGAAAAGATCTGTACTGTTAGCAACTTGGTTATCCTATCCAGTAAATCTACTTCAAATAGAATAATTTTCTGTTTACCATTTTTATTTTACTATATTAATGCGGCTAAGGCCAGTTTTATGCAGGGGCATCTAGTTACATCTTTATAAAATCCTGTCCCAGTCTGGAGAATATGAAATAATCTGTTTTTTTTCCACTTCAGTATCTGAATTTACTTTCGTGGCCTAGTTCTTTAAAATTAATTTTTATCATTTCTCTTTGCGAATACAAATATATGCATATTTTTCTGTTTACTTGGCGACTTCTAACTGCTTATTCGCTTTTATCCTCTGAAATATTTGGAAACTGATCATTTATGCTTGGATTTTTCCGCTACGAATATGTATTTCTCTATTTGTTCAGGAAAACCATTTTATTTCCAACTGTGTTTGTATTTTAGTATATAGCAATATACAAATATTTATGTGCTCTCTATTTTAAAGTCTTTACGTTGAGGTTTTATTAGAATTACTTTATTTACAATCATTACAATATTTATACGTGAAAATACTCAAATTATAATCAGCAAATATCATGACTTTCTCTTATATATATCCGTTTTGTATTCAGTGCATATAAATATCGAATACAATACCCAAGTGTCAGAGACTGTGCACTCATCCGCAAAATGGCTAATTCGAGAATAATCAACCGATCTCAAAACAGATAAGCAAGTTTTGATCCTTGAAAGCGGATATACATACAATCTTTGAAAGAAAGGGACAACGTGTAAAAAATAAAAAGATGAAATTATATAGAATATAAATCCCAAACATTGAAGTATATGAATTAAGAATGTCTTATGCATTGAACTCACACATACACATGTATATGTGTTACATATTGCTATGAATTGTGATTTTTATATTTACTGCACCACCATCTACAACTAATCTACCCAACTAGGATACTCAGTCGGTTTATTTCCAAAAAATGGACTGCTTTCTTCTCAGGGTTCCAATCGGAAACATGGAACTGGAATATTACTAGGCGCCAGTAAAATGTATTTGACAAGTTAATTATATTTTTAATAAAACGCAGTAAAAAGGATATAAGAAATAATGAGCACAATATAAAATTTAAATGAATATTTAATACAAAAAAATAAAAAAAGAAAAAAAATTCAATCTTTATAGAGTATAAAGATCAATATTGCATCATTTAACAATTCTTCAGGTAAAACAATCCACTGAATATGACAGCTACGTGAATTAAAACTTCCTCTATGACTTCCGAACAAACTTATTTTAAAATAAAAATAAAGATTATTTTTAATTTCTCCCCAGAGAAACACACTGTATAAACTTGAAAACACGATCAAAATTTACGCATGTGCTAAACTCAAACACATGAAAAAATAGCCTTGACTTCCCAACGTATAAAATTTTACAATTATAATTTTTAATAATAGAAATGTTAATAATATTCTTTATTATTTATTCTTACTAATAATAAATCTCTTAATAACAATATCGAATACAATATAAATATCTTATAATCAAGATTTTATGACATCATAAAATAATAAAAAAAACTTAGTTTTTTAAGGAGACTTACAAGATACGTTGTTTTATCTTAAAACATCAAAATTACGAGAATAACAAACTCGTAGAATTATCGGGACTAAATATGAAATACCAAGAATCAAAAAACACAATCAAAATCAACCCGAACTAATTAAATTATATTACTCAATCAAAACAACGTTCTTGTACCAGGGCAAAACTTAGTCTGTCCACATCACCCGCTATGGCTTTCACAAAAAGCCGACCTTCAATACAACTAGTTTTTTGCCATCGCACATAAAATACATTTTCAAAAATATACACTTAAGTTAAAAAATAATGTACATAAATTTTTAAATAAATTTTAAATGTACTTTAGGGAAAATCTATAGCACTTCCCCAAAACTAGATAATGGATAAGCCTGGACATGTCAAAATCTTATTTATCATATAGTTTTCCGCACTCGCAGAAAATTAACAGTTTCTCGCACTGTCATTACTGTTCCCCGCACTCAGGCGATGCACAGTTTCATTCTGGACCATCTTCGTCGATGTGCACCTGTGAAGCGAACAGCTGCAGAGATTAATTATCTTAATTCCTTAAAACCCCTTTTATATTATTAAAACTTTCATCCTGTTGAACCTGAAGGATTACCTCATACTCAAAAGCCCCCTCAGCAGTTCAACATAATTAAAATTACTTTTATTGTTATACATTCTCGATAACGCATCAGCAGTAACATTTAGTACTCCCTTTATATGCCTAATTTCAAAATTATACTCTGACAATAACAAAGACCAACGATACACACTATTATTTTTAAACCTTGTACTCAAAAGTGATGTCAACGCAGCATGATCTGTTTCTACTATGAAGTTCTTGCCCAACAAATAAAATCTAAGCTTTTGAACCGCGTGTACTATAGCTAACATTTCTTTCTCACTAATAGTATATTTAATTTCGTAGCTTTTTAAAATTCGAGATATAAAACGTATCGGTTATTCTATACCTTCATTATTAATTTGGATTAAAACTCCACTAATAGCGACGTCACTTGCGTCTACTCTTAATATAAATTGTTTATTAAAATCTGGCAAAATCAAAACTAACTCATTATAAAATTCTTTCTTTAAATTCTCAAAAGTTTTCATACTTTCATCATTCCAACAAAATTTATTATTCTTTTTAAGCATTTCATACAATGGTGCACTTGTCTGTGCCAGGTATGGTATAAAACGTTTATAATAATTAATTATGCCTAAGAACTCTCTTAACATTCTTACATTTTTAGGACGTGGATATTCTTTAATTATCTCCAGCCTACTTTGAACCACACTGACATATCTAGGACTTATATTATACCCTAGAAACTTTATTTCACTCTTAAAAAATTCACACTTCTTAATATTTACTTTTAATCCTTCGCTTACTAATATTTCCATTATCTTTCTTACATGCTCCAGGTGTTCCTGATAATTCTTACTATAAATTAAAATATCATCTATATAATGTACAACATAATCTTCATAAGGTTCTAATATTTGTTGCATAGCCCTTATTAACGCCGCTGCAGAACTGCTTAATCCATAGGGTACAGTCGTAAACTGATATACTTTTCCATCAACCATAAAGCCACAATATTTCCTGGATTCCTTTTCTAATGGTACCAACCAAAAAGCACTCCTCATATCCAATTTGCTATATACTTTTGCATTGCCACATTTCAACAATAATGCTTCCATTGTTATCGGAGCTGCAAATTGAGCTTTTGTTCGCTCATTAAGTCTGCGCGTATCCAAACATAATCTAATCTCTCCTGACTTCTTCTTAACCACAACTAACGGATTTACATACCTCGTTTTGCCTTGTTCTGTTATTCCATCTTGTAACATCTTCTTCACTTCCTCTTCTAGCTGTTGTTGAATATTCTTTGGAATGGGATAATTTTTTATTTTAAAAGGTTTTGTCTCATTTACTTCTAACGAATGTCGATAATTTCTGGCGATACTGGGAAACTTGTTTACTAATTCTATATTATTCTTTATCATTAATTTAACTTCTTCTTCATATTCTTTATTACAATCTATTTTCAACGAATCAATCTCTTCGGGAAATTCCTTTTCTCCCTCATTTTCTTTATCCATTTCTTCTAACACCATTAACTCCTTTTCTTCCAATACTCCTACTTCTTCATTTTCTTCTATATTATTTATTTTATCCATACTATTAATTTTTTCCATATTATTAATTATTGTCTCTTCCTCTCCAGCCTCCTGGATCCATTGCACATTATTATTATTATTAATTATTATCTTCTTTTTATTAATATCTATTATTGCATTAATTTTATCTAACAAATCTATTCACAATATCCCATCTCTTCCTAAACCTTTTACTACAATAAATTCTCCGATAAATTTATGGTTTTCTATTTCAAATTCAATTACATAAATCTTATTAACTACAGCTATAATCTTTGTTGTAGCTGATTCAATTGTAATTTTACTTGTGGGTACATATTTCCCTTCCTTATTCTTAACTAACCATTCAACAACTTTTTCATCCAAAAATGACGTTTCACTACCAGAATCAATCAAACAATAACATTCCCTTTTTCCTATATTAACTTTAATGTGTGGCAAACTAGTATTTATCGCGCAATCTGACTTATCATACAACAATGCAAAACTCTCTCTCTATTTGGTTGGCCCTAACAAAAATCCTTACTAGTAGTAAGTTCTGATTTATTTTTTTCATCTACTTTTACAGATTCTAAATTAAAATTAGGCCTTATATCTTTATACCTAGTACCTGTGTAATTCTTTTGATCTATAATTCTATCTTTTACATTATCTCTATTTGATTTATTTCTTACTCTGTTTGGGGAGGCCATTCTATTTCTATTAATTTGAGCATGTTCATTTATCATAGGTCTTTCTGATCTCAGAGGTGTTTCGTTTAAATTAAATTTTGAATATTCATTTCTTTTAATATTACTATCTGAATAATTATTATTATATATATTTCCACGCTCCGCATCGTCTAACCTTTTTAATAATTCTATAAACTGTTGCATATCATTTATATTATGTATAGCTACTGCCTGACTAACTTTAACATCAAAGTGTCTACTTAATTGTGAAACCAAATCTAATTCACTTATCTTTAGGGTTAAATACTTTAATACAGAGTACCTTTTCATGACATAGGTTTCTCTTGTTTCATTATTTTCGATTCTATATTTACCAAATATTAATTCTTGTCTTACCCTAGTCTGCTTGTTTCGTTCCCAGAATTGATTTGTGAACCTGGCTTCAAATTCATCCATTGTTGTCACCTCATCTGACACCATCTCCCACCAAACCATAGCATCATCCTTCATACAGTTTCCAATCTTTTGCAACTTTCTTTCGTCCCCTGGCACATCTTCCAAACTGGCTTTTATTTTCTTTAAGAAACACATAGGATTTGTGTTTGACATCCCATAAATTTTAGGTAACACTTCATTTTGTACAGGTACAGGAATATAAGTAGGCACATTTATTTCATTCTTCTCTTTTCTTACTTCTTCTATTTTCTTTATTAATTGTTTTTCCATATTCTTCATTTGTAGTTCTGTGAATTCTCTTCTTTCCACTTCTTCTGATAATTTTCTATTTAAAACCATTATATTTTCTTCCATATCTTGTTCATTTGACAATTGCAAAGAGTCCATACCCCTTGTTAAAATTTCTTCTTGGCTTGTATTATTTAACGCCATTATTTTTCCCATCATCACATCCATCTTTTCTTCCATTCTTGTCTGTGTTTCTTGAATTTCTATTAATATGTCCATTATACTCTTATCCCTGTTTACCCTGTCGTGCTCCTCTTCATGTATGGTTTTATCTTGATTTATTTGACCTAATATTGCCCTTGACTCTTCAGAGATTCTTTACTTCCAGTTTCTTGACTTGGCTTCCTCCATTCTCCTCCTGATTTCATTATTCCTTCCATATTTGCGCTCTGTTTTTTTTTCAACCAACACTGCTACTGTTCCACACCAACGCTGGCCTTGCCAAAAATATATGCTATTTCTGTTCGCCCCACGTTTGGCCTCGCCAAAAATATGCTATGAATTGTGGTTTTTATATTTACTGCACCACCATTCACAACTAATCTACCCAACTAGGATACTCAGTCGGTTTATTTCCAAAAAATGGGACAGCTTTCTTCTCAGGGTTCCAATCGAAAACGTGGAACTGGAATATTACTAGGCGCCAGTCAAATGTATTTGAGAAGTTAGAAGTTACTTATATTTTTAATAAAACGCAGTAAAAAGGATATAAGAAATAATGAGCACAATATAAAATTTAAATGAATATTTAATACAAAAAAATCAAAAAAGAAAAAAAAAATCAATCTTTATACAGTATAAGGATCAATATTGCATCATTTAACAATTCTTCAGGTAAAACAATCCACTGAATATGACCGCTACGTGAATTAAATCTTCCTCTTTGACTTTCGAACAAACTTATTTTAAAATAATAATAAAGATTATTTTTAATTTCTCCCCAGAGAAACACACTGTATAAACTTGAAAACACAATAAAAATTTACGCATGTGCTAAACTCAAACACATGAAAAAATAGCCTTGACTTCCCAACGTATAAAATTTTACAATTATAATTTTTAATAATAGAAATGTTAATAATATTCTTTATCATTTATTCTTACTAATAATAAATCTCTTAATAACAATATCGAATACAATATAAATATCTTATAATCAAGATTTTATGACATTATAAAATAATAAAAAAAACTTACAGTTTTTTAAGGAGACTTACAAGACACGTTGTTTTATCTTAAAACTTCAAAATTACCAGAATAACAAACTAGTAGAATTATCGGGACTAAATATGAAATACCAAGAATCAAAAATCACAATCAAAATCAACCCGAACTAATTAAATTATATTACTCATTCAAAACAACGTTCGGCGAAACTTAGTCTGTCCACATCACCCGCTATGGCTTTCATAAAAAGCCGACCTTCAATAAAACTAGTTTTTTGCTCTCGCACATAAGATATATTTTCAAAATATACACAATATATACAAAAATATACACTTAAGTTCAAAAATAATGTACATACATTTTTAAATAAATTTTAAATACACTTTAGGGAAAAAGCCATAGTAATATGTAACTGCCGATGTTATGATAACATTGTTAAAAACAGCTTTGTATGCTAAGGATTCGATAACCTCGTACGAAAAGTCAGATGTTAAAAATTTATTTATACTTTCAGTTTGTATGAATGTGAATTATTAAAAGAAAATGTATTAACCCATAAAAGGTGACGTGGAGTCTATCAGACTCCAAAGAAAATTGCATCAAGTGTATTTTGATAATCCCGCATTAACTCCCCACTCTATTTTATGTAGCTTCATTCCCTGACTCGGCAAACATGCAGTGGCAGTATTAGTTGAATTCGAGTTACAGTTGTGTGCGTAAGTGTTAGCAAAATTCTGAGAACTTTCCCAGACTCCAGGTCTCCCTAAGCGTAAGCTTTTCAGGATTAATTGATAAGGTTGAATATGTCTTAGGCTTTTAATAATTTGAATCAACACCTTCATCGTCTGAGGTAGTTAGATTTGGGGATAAACATGACGAAACTACATTGCAGAAGTGGTTTGACGAAGTCAAGAGTCATTCAGAAAGCGACGAGGCTACGGAAAATATAATTCTAGAGTCATCTGAACATGACACAGAATCTGAAGAATAGACGCCGGACGATAACGATATGAAGGCAGACATAGAAATACTTCAAACATCATCCAACGGTTCAGAAAACATTTTAAGAAGTAGATATTACTGGGGAAAGAAACAAGTATAAATGGAGTAGGGAAGAACCAACAAGAAACAGATGAACACCACTTCATAATGTGATAACCAAATCGAGTCATGTATTGAACTACTTATCTTATTCAAGGTACGACCCCGGTCTTGTTTCTATTGTATACAAAACACGATCTCGGTGCGTCCAAATTACATACACATACGACCTCGATATGTGTTACACTCTTTCACCACTTTGTTGATCTTATACTGAGGCCACTAGTCTAAAGGAGGATACGCTGAAGTATATAAGTGACAGAAAGACACCGAGAGACACACAGAGTCCTAGAGAGTGTATTATAGAAACCTCCTTAAGACTAGTGTTTATTTGTTACTATGTATATTGTTATTGTTGATTCTTTATAATGTGTTAATTTATATGTTGTTATCCAAACGCTGCCCGTTTATTATTTATCATATCGACGAATCTGCGTACCAACGCAGCGATGTGCCCTCCGGGCCCAGGTCACATCACATGGCGATCCTGCCCACGTCTGACATCACATGGCGATCCTGCCAACCACTTATGGCTGAACAGAGTAAGTGGAAGACCGGAACGAACCAAAAAACATGTGGCAAACCAATAAACCAAAATGGGAACTACGCGATGGAAGAATAAGTCATCCTCAGCCAGGAGCAAGCGGAAGCCGCTCACAGGTCAGCCCCGGAAACTCTCTACCACTTCAAGAGAAGACGCAAGTATTTTTTTTTTATCTAAGTAAAGACAATTACAGTGCATAAAAGTGATCGAACAATGCATAGACTCTTTATACATAAACTGTGTATATTTCAATAGTTAAAATGTTTCTTTATGTTGTAAAGAATAATATTAGTTAGATGCATATGCATAATATGTGTAACAATTTCTGCTTACGCCAACGAAATATAGTATGTAAACAGCGTAGCACCGTTACTTCTTTTTTCAAAGGTCAAGTTTACTAAAAATTAATATGTATAATGTAATTGTAAACATTACATTATGACCGTAAAGTTCAATTCAAAAACCTGTCGCAAGTTTGTTATCCATCGTACACGAGAATGTAGAAGTTTCTACAGATTTTTTTTTAAAGAAAAGCCGCCTACCTAAAACGGAAAAAACATGTTATATTTTTCATAAATTCACTTACGTTCAATGCATATATACAATAACATGCATACGTTTTATTTTTTAAATAGGCGCCACACAACAAGTGTAGTATTTCAAATTGTTTATCCAAGCAAGTGTATAAACAATAACATGTGTATTTAAACTAGTTGAATCAATAAACATCGAAGTAAAATACGTACAAAATTAGTTTAGATATTGACAAGGCCAAGTTCGTTTAAAATGCACATCATTTATTTCTAAACGATTACACTCCATGACATTGGACAAAAGTATGTCTAACGCATTCATATAGTTTCGCAAACTAAGTAGAATTCAGATTAATATACGAGGAACATGATTTAATTATTATATACAAAGAATTCCAAAAAATTTTGTTGCAAACGTCTTATCACTATTAGAAGTTTATTCCAATGATGTAAAGGTTAGTAACGGAACGACCGGTAGCATCCTTATCACGTCTAGGTACCAATCGACGGCAGAGACCTATCGATCGTACCATTACGAAACCGACAACAGCTACAGATTCCGCCAACTTCAAGACTGATCATCTTAGGGTTATGGAACTGTTGAAAACGAAACCAGCCGAATCAAAAGAATTTCAAGTGATGAAAAAGGCAAAACTTCAATTCCCTCCAGAGTTGTAATGAAGCAAGCATCCACTTCAAGGAAATGGTCCTATACGACGAAAACGCTCTCACAATTTTTATAAAAGAGAATGCAGTTTTAACAAAAATGTGTATTGTTAACTGGTCTCTAGAATTTCTGCATTGAAGATAAGGGCATACAGAATAAGGGAAATTACCGCAGTACATGCCCCCTTACTGTTGTCAAGAATTGCTTCGCAGAACGTGACATACACGAAATATGTGTTGTCCAGGATAATCCACGAATCACTGATTTTCTAAAATAATTTTGCCATAGAGCAAAAGAAAGAGAGAGTGGAATTATATTAAAATAAATATGATAAAGGGGAGCGCAAAGAATTGAAGACAAACAATCAAGCACAAAGAATTGAAGACAAACAGTCAAGCAACACGAAGAATTGAAGACAAAGAATCGAATGCGAAAAAAAAAATGATAGACAAGAATTGCAAACTACGAAATAAGTCAACTATTCCTAATTACTACCGCATCTTATGGAGATAAAATTTAAGCAAACAAACAGAGAACAAACTTGAGACAGTGTACAACGGCCCATTTACCATTTATATTTATCATCTACCATTTACAATTTAAAATTTACTATTTACAGTTGATCATGTACCATTTGTAATAATTTTGATTTACAAATGTAATAAATTTCAAATCGTTTTAATTTTAATTCTTTAATGTAATTTCTATCGATACGATATTGTACAGAACTTTATTATATAAAAACTCTTGTATGAAATAGTGAATAAAGATGTCGAATAATTAGATAATAGATAAGTATATCTCACTAATGTACATTATATCTGCACGTAATATATAAGGAAATATAATTTGATATATATATATATATATATATATATATATATATATAAATATAATATCTTCGTGACCTTGGTATGATAAGGTAAACTAAATAAGTCGGCGATCAAAGGTCTGGTTCATTACTTCAAAGTATATATATTTAAAATAACTCTACATGTTTCGGCAATGATGCCTTTGTCAAGAGAATACAAAATATATAATTCATTTATATTTTGTATTCTCTTGACAAAGGCATCATTGCCGAAACATGTAGAGTTATTTTAAATATATATACTTTGAATTAATGAACCAGACCTTTAATCGCCGACTTATTTAGTTTACCTTATATATATATATATATATATATATATATATATATATTTAACAAAAGAAAAGCCAAACGGGTTACAACCCCTTTTCTTTTCTTTCTCGCCGGGTGAAAGATGTGATAACCAAATCGAGTCATGTATTGAACTACTTGTCTTATTCAAGGTACGACCCGGTCTTGTTTCTATTGTATACAAAACACGACCTCGGTACGTCCAAATTACATACACATACGACCTCGATATGGGTTACACTCTTTCACCACTTTGTTGATCTTATACTGAGGCCACTAGTCTAAAGGAGGACACGCTGAAGTATATAAGGGACAGAAAGACACGGAGAGACACATAGAGTCCTAGAGAGTGTATTATAGAAACCTCCTTAAGACTAGTGTCTATTTGTTACTATGTATATTGTTATTGTTGATTCTGTATAATGTGTTAATTAATTATATGTTGTTATCCAAACGCTCCCGTTTGTTATTTATCATATCGACGAATCTGCGTACCAACGCAGCGATGTACCCTCCGGGACCAGGTCACATCACAATAACACTGTTATGCATCTTCAAGGAATAAGAGCTCCTGCGAGAATAGAAGAATATGATAAAACGGAAGAGGTTTGGAATCTTCTATTTGATGATACATAGACCAATTTGAAGTTGAATGAAAGGGCTCAATATAATAAAAGAACTGACAAGCCAGAATTCAAGGTCGTTGATGATAGAGAAATGAAAGCGTTTATGGGGCTGCTGATATACGTAGCCATTCTCAAATCAATAAAGATGATATTGTCTCTATATTTGCCATCGATGGTACAGGAAGAGATATGTTCAGATTGGTCATGAGCCAAAAAGGTCGCTAAACTGTTGTCTTGTCTTCGATTTGACAATCCCGAGGATAGAGTTTTACGAAAAGTGGGTGAGATTGCTTCTGTAATTAGCGAGTTGTTCAATAAATTCATTCAAAATTCTCAACACATTCACAATTGAGGAATATGTTGTGGTGATGGAATATTGGTTGATTTCCATGGAAGATTAGCTTTCAAAGTATTTTCGCCAGCAAAAGCAGTCAAATACGGCAGAAAGATCATGATGCTCACAGATTCCCGTAACGTATAAATAATATTGTGGCAAAGATTTTGATGGTCTAACTTTGTCACAGGAAGAGAAGAAGGTCAGTGAACCCACAGGAAGTGTGATAAAATTGGCTAAACCTTTAAACGATACCAATCGAAACATTACTGCTGACAACTGGTTCAGTTCGATCGAGTTGATGAGCCGGATGAAGTGTGGAAGGTTGACATGTACCGGCACATTGGGAAGGAATACGAGAGAAATTGCATAGAAGTTTTTATCAAACAAGACTAGAGAGGTAAATTCCTTTTTCTACGGTCTTACATGAGATATGACTCTTCTCACATACGTACCAATGAAGCGCGACGCTGTACAAGTAATTTCATCAATATATAATTGTAATATTAACAACAAGGATGACAAACCAGAAATGATACTTCATTATAATGGAACGTAGGGCGGAGTTGAATCTATTAATGAAAAATGTGCCTATATAATTCAAGCAGAAGAACCCAAGGTTGGTTGATGGCAATATTTTTTCCGATACTGGATATAAGTGCTGTCAACTCTTTCATTTTTTGTAACAGCTATAAAAATATACATCCAATACAACGCTATAGGTTCATGAAAGATTTGGTGAACAACTTAGTAAAACTTCATATGCAAAGAAGAGTCGACAATGTGGGAATTTCTTTGGTGATTCGTAATGGTATCAGAAAAATATTGAAGATTGAGCCAGAACCAAGACAGGAAGAATTGCTTGGAAAAAGAAGCACTGCTACTTCTGTCCTCTTAGATTAAACCTTAAGTACGCGCGCCAGTTTTTTTTATGTAAGTAGTCGCAGGAGCAATTTGTGGACCTAACTTTTAAAATGCTCTAAAACTATTTAAATTGCAAAAGTAAGATAATTTATATTTGTGTTTATTTAGTATATGTCTAAAATATATAAATAATGTGCAATACACAAAAACGTAAAAGGAATATGTATTTTGAGATATAAGATACAGTAATAAGAAATAACTTAAGTAATTTCATTTCTTTCAAAATATTAAAGGAAGTAAGAAGACAATAAATACACTCAAAAGAACAAAAACAGATTAAAAAGAAATAAAATTTCCAGAAGTACAACAAAAATTTATTTCAGAATCTACGAACTATTCTAATCATCAATTTGCAATTTTGGCATGTATATTTGATGGCAGTATGTGCTACATATTGTCCTGTTTATTATTTTTGCTATTGGACAATAAATAGCAGCGACCTCTACTTTTTTCTCTTGGGATAACTTTTTGGACGTCTTCTGTGACCGTATATTTTGTCAGAATAGATTTTATGTTCGCTGGCAGCGACTTAATTGTGGCTCCGTTAGATGCAGTTTCATCAAATTCATTGATAAAGTTTTCGAAAAGACTCTTTGTTTGTGGTGAATGAAGACGAGAGGCATTACAAATAACTTGAGAATTGATTTCTGCCATATTTAGCAGTGAAAAAAATATAGCTAACGCCACTTTCTAGTTCTCCTTAAAGCAGAATAAGAGTTACACAATTGATCGACTGTAGCAATTCCCGGTTTCGTTGAGATGTCAAAATGTATTATTTCCAGTTTATTTGATTCTTGGTCTACTGAAGAGTCCCTATGCATTGTGGAAATTAGAATAACTCCTTTATTCTTTTTCGTGGCATGGGATACCATTACAATATCTTTTTGAAATCCAAACTTTAAGCTCTTGATCTTATATTTATTTAGTAAAAATTCCCGGGGAATTTCCCTTTTGTTTTTTTTTAAGTACCTACCAATGTTATCTTGTCCTTTAAAAGAGCTTCAACAAGTGGTATGCTAGTATTATCGCGTGTTAAATTGCGATTTTTTCCTTTGACTGGTTCTAATAATCCATGTACGACATTTGCTGGTGTATTTCACTTTGCATAAGGTTCATTTGGTTGCTTGCCGCAGTAAACTTCCAGATTTTTAGTATAAAATGTTTTTGAGTCTTACACTGCAAAAATCTTAATACCATATTTTGCCAATTTATTCGGGATATATTGTATGAAACTACATCGGCCTCTAAATGGTGCTAATTTTTGGTCAATGGTTATAAATTCCCCAACAGAATAACTCTTTTTGCAGTTTGCTATAAAAGTATCTAAAGGAGAGCGTATTGGTGCTAATCTGTCCACTTTTTGTCTGTCAGATCTTGTTTCCCTGTCATCGAATCTAGTGGTACCCAAATGAAATAAAAATCTTTTGTAACCCACACAGCCGCGTAAAATTTCGATGCCAGTTCTATCGTCTGTTCATAACTCCCGGAAGTTAGGATGATTTGCCTTTTTAGTCCCAGAGAGAGTAAGCCAAAAATTACAGTAGTTTGGTGATTTTAAATGTATAGGTTAGTATACATTAGAATTTCATCAATTATTTGAATATATATAAATTTATGAAAGGCTGTACATTCGTCAGGAATATTTCTTGCAAGCCGTGTTGGCCTAGGTAGAATTCTGATGATGTTTCGAGCTGCGATTTTACCAAACTTAGAAATAATCGGATTTTTATACCATTTAGTTTGTTTATCTCTTCCAATAAAAAAGTCTTTCACTTCATACTTTCGTCGTTCTTCTTCTTCTATTTTGGGTTGGACGCCAGCACGTCCAGGTACTTGAGCACACTGCTCTTTGTACTATCCCCAATATATCTCTCAATTCCACTCTGTTAGACTTGTATACGCGATAAAAGCCACTATTCTCCTCAGGAGAAGTTAGAGTACCCTCGTAGAATTCAATAGATCTCTCCCGAAATGTTTCTGTCTGAACCCCTTCAGTTCCTCACACGTGCATATTATATGAAGGCTAGTTTCCTCCTGTTTTTCACCTCTCTGACACCAGGGCTCGACTTTCGTCGTTATATTCTACCATACTTTGTTCTGAGTCATTCACTTTCATGAATAATTTCTTCTTCAGAGTCCTCAGATTCAACACAATAGATGTCACTCTCTGTTTCAGATGGAATATCCATGTCATCTTCATCATTTTCCAAATAATATGCAAGTTCTGCATCTATCAATTTCTTTGGATTTCCTTGAACCTCGAAAATAACATATTTGTTAATATGATTATTACAACTATAAAATAAGTTTTACAAATAAAATCAAATCGTTAGAAATGTATAATATTATCTACAAAACACGTTTATAACAAATTGACTAATAATCGAAAAAATAAATTACTCTCGGGATCCCGCACGGGTTTTGATACCGTAAATCTCGGGACTGTACTTGGCTAATCTCGGGATTTTTGGGATTGCCAGTTTGCATTCCGTAATCCATTGCGCCTCGACAATGACCTTACCTAGATTATATTAAGGGCACTTATTTCATAAAGACAAAAAATCCACCTTAAGTACGCCGTACGATAAAAGAACTACACAGGTACCGCCCAAATAATATGTAACTTAGAAGCAACTTTCCCGCCCGGCATACTTCAATACAATACTGTTAAAGTAATTCCCGAACGGGCCAACAGGGGAATAACCCGATCACATCATATGATATATCAAAATATTGTTGCGTGGGATTCCCTGTACGAAAATAAAAAGACGCTTCTTAGGATTTACTATTTTCATTTATTATTCTACCAGCGACAAGGTTACGCAGGTTACGTCATTTAAATTTAAAAGTCAATTTTCTGAAAAAGTTATTTTGTTCAACATAAAAACCTCCTAGAACCTCCTCGGTGACCGTGGTGTTTCAACCTCCCTCCCTCCCTCCGTCTCATACCTCTTGATTCCAGAACCTCCTCAATGGTCTTGTTGTTTCAACCTCCCTCCGCCTCAGCCGATTCTGGAACCTCCTAGGAGTGACCTTGACCTAACATACACCAAGGTCAAGGTCACTCCAAGGAGGTTCCATAATCGGCTGAGACCCTCTACTGACATGTGACTTAAAGTGAGGGAGAGGCAGCTCTTGGTATATCGCAGACTACAATTCATTCGAATAGATGAGCATTTATTTGTAAAGAAATATGTTCCAGATGGAATCGACATAACTTGACCGAAGCACAGAAAGCAGCTCGTGTCAATTGGTGTAAAGAGATGCGCAAAAAATTGGACGAAGGGATCGCAAAATCCGTATACAACATCGTGACAGGTGACGAAACATGGATATATGCGTATCAGCAATCAGCAATCTACTGTATGGGTGTTCTAAGACGAACCGAACCCCACAGAAGTTGTTCGTGCAAGGAGCACTTCCAAGAAAATGATCGCTTGTTTCTTCGGCTGTACAGCACACATCGCAAGAATTCCTTTAGAGAATCGGAAAGCTGTTAACGCTGAATGGTATACAGTAATTTGTTTGCCAAAAGTTATAGACGAAATCAGGAAGAACAACCGAAAACTTCGCATTATTCTTCATCACGACAATGCGAGTTCCTATACAGCACGTCTAACAGTTGACTATTTGAAGGAGAAAAGTGTTAAAATAATGTCTCATTGTCCATGTTCACCTGACTTGTCGCGGAATGATTTCCTTTTGTTCCCAACTGTGAAACAAAAAAGCGTGGACGGCAATTTTCAACACATCAAGAAGCAGTCGAAGTCTTTGAAAACCATGTTTCTGAAATACAACATTCAGAGTGGAAAAAATGTTTTTAGAACTGATTCGTACGTATGCAAAAGTGTATAGACCATGAGGGTGAATATTTCGAAACACAATAAAATAGTTTGTTTCCAAAAATTTTGTTTTCTTTCCAGATTTTGTAAAAATATAAAAGGTCACCCTCGTATTTTCGCATTTGAACGACTTGGGTGTGAATTTACGAGGTTGTGATAAAAACATTTTATTAATGACAGACAAACTTGATGCTTTCATTAAGAAGCTTGATATATGGATTATTTGTCTTCAAAGCAAAAATTTGGATATATTCCAATTCACTTCAGAAAAAGACAGTATTATTCACCACAGTTTGGATTGCATGAAGATGCATTTGCGTGAGCTAAAAACTCAGTTGAAGGTGTATTTCCCGGAATATAAAAATGATATCGCGAAGAGATGGGTATTTAATCCGGCTAGTGAAAATGTTGGTGCCGCTGCTAAGTTACCAGTTGAGATTCACGACCAGCTCATCGAACTGTCTGTCGACAGAACGCTACAACTGCAATTTACATCTGAAGATTTAAATATATTTGGGCTTGCTCGTTGAAATTGATATAGAAATTTAGTCACAGAAGCATTGAGGATATTAATCCCTTTCGCCACGTCTTGTTTCTGTGAAACCTATGGTTTCGCTAAAAACTAAATGCTCTTATCACTCAAAAACAATTTACTTTTGTGTGTCTGTAACGATCCACGTATGGAGAAACTTTTAATTGAAAATCAACTGCAACCATGATATTAATTTCGTTTGTTTACATGTGTACTTCTTGTAAGTAAAATGTTTATAATAAATGATTTTTTCTCATAAAATGATTCTTCATTATTGTTTAGATTAGTTCGCGACGCCCCTTTAATATCACAGGGATCTCTAGGTTGAGAAACGATGGTGTAAACTATTCAATAAAAAAGGTTTTCATATCTTATGCACTTAAAACGATGCGTCAAAAATTTAAAGGGTAAAGTGTAGTTATTTGAATAGAATTTTACATTGACAAATAAGGATTCAATAACTTTTATATTTAATTGTTTTGTTTTAATATTTCTACATTTACCTTTTCACCTTATAATGAGTTAATGAATTGTGAGTGACATTAGTTCAATTCTTTTAAATAAAACATATAACTCCACGTCATCAGTTGTGCGATCATTTTGCACGTCACCTGTTACGGGTTAAAAGAAGATGTAAGATGTACTATGCGGGGCATTTCACGTCAAATTTGATAACAATCTACTTTTAATCGAAAACGTAAATCTAAATCATATATTTAAACAACTTTGTATGCTAAGGATTCGATAACCTCTTACGAAAAGTCAGCTGGTAAAAAACAACTAAGTAAACAACTAATTTTCTATTCAAAATTGGTTACAAGTTGTATTTTCGTATAATTAATTTGATTCTAATATTTGACAATATTATGTTAAATAAACTCATAAATTTGCGTAAGTTATTTATTAGCTCGTAGGCTGCTGCGAAAATTATAGTTTCATATAGTAAAAATGTTTCTGGAGAAAAAATCATTGGTAAAGATAATAAACAAAGAAACTAACATCTGTATAATCAGTAAAAAACGCAGAAATAAGTTATGATTAGTTTTTGTGCTAAATTCTTCGTCTTTGCCAAACATTATTTTTTGTTAACAAAGTAATAAAATTGCATTGGCCTTCCTACGGGCGCTCTAATATTTTGATTACGGGTCATTTATCTGAGAGAAAGCCCTATCCCGTTTCGTTTGAACAGATTTCTTGAGGATTTACACGAAATGGAAGTTGACGTATTTATTTACACAGCACGCTTCGTTGACACCTACATACATCACTATTGAACTTACACGAGAAGGGAACCTACAGGCTCTTTCGTATACGGATACATAATATAGGGAGTCGAGTTTCGTTGGCGTGCTTTGAGATAACATTAATTTTCATTTTGTCACCTGTGTGGTTCAGGTTAATTCAGTAGTTAATTTTTTTACTTATTCCTTTAAATTATTAATATGTAATGAAGAAGCAGTATATATCCTAAATTAAGTAAGGGTAATAATGGAAAATAAGGGAAAGAGACTGTTTATTCGCTTATTAGACGCAATATCTCATGACTAATTTATCGCTTCATTTGTGGTAGGTAAGCTATAATTTAAAGAAATTTATTTAAATCTATCTTCCAAATGAATTTACATGAAACTTATTTCAAAACTATTTATTGTATTTGTTGGTCTTGTAAAATGTTTATGGGCGAGAAATAAGCGTATTAACTAATGCTAAGATAAAAGACCGAAAAAGTTTAACAGCTTTTCTACAATTAAATCAGCTGTGAATAAAAAAGTGTATAGGATGTGTGATTCTGTGATTCTGGGTTCCTCTGTTGTCTCCACGTTTCGGAAACATCACGTATATATATATATATATATATATATATATATATATATATATATATATAAATATAGATATATATATATATATATATATATATATATATATTTAGTGTTTATAAGAATTTAATTTTCTTATTTATTTTATTGGCCGTGTCTTAATATTAAAATAATAGACTTTTTTATTGGTTTACCGACCTTTAATGAATTTTAATGTTTTCTTTTACGACGTTTCGACTCTTTTTATTATTGAGTCTTTTTCAAGTAACTGAAAACAACAATGAATACAATGAAAAGTAAGAAAATATGTTTGAATTTGTATGAATGAATTAACAATTGAAATTAAAATTAAATTAATAATAAAGTAAGGAATAATTAAACTGATTACATTTGTATGAATGAATTAAAAATTTTAATTAAAATTAAAATAATTATACAGTAAGGACATAGAAAGACATAAACTCACCGATATTATTCTGTTTAAACATTCATTATGTGCACATGTGTCGTTCGGAAATTGACCGAGGCCATTTTTAGGGAAAAAACGAACCGCGCTGTTTCGACTATTTTGTGTGACTGTCTTTTCGTATCCTGTTTTAAAGTTAGCAAAACACCAATTGACACTAGAACATAATTTTGATTTTGAAAGCACTAAAATAATAACAAAGCAAAAAAATACAATAGCTAGGGAGGTCTTAGAAATGATCCATATTTTCAAAAACAGCAGAACAATCAACGATAGAAACGAGATTGATGGACTTTCTAAACTCTATTACCCACTCATTAAACAATAGAAGAAAACCAAACCCCGCCCACACACACAAACAAAAAAGTTTTATCGTTTCCCAGTTGTAAATACATACACTATACATCACTTAACACATCTGTCCTTGACGATTTTGTTAAATTTAAAACAGAATACGAAAAGACACAGTCACACAAAATAGTCGAAACAGCGCGGTTCGCTTTTCCCTAAAAATGGCCTCGGTCAATTTCCGAACGACACATGTGCACATAATGAATGTTTAAACAGAATAATATCGGTGAGTTTATGTCTTTCTATGTCCTTACTGTATAATTATTTTTATTTTAATTAAAATTTTTAATTCATTCTTACAAATGTAATCAGTTTAATTATTCCTTACTTTATTATTAATTTAATTTTAATAACAATTGTAAATTCATTCATACAAATTCAAACATATTTTCTTACTTTTCATTGTATTAATTTTTGTTTCCAGTTACTTGAAAAAGACTCAATAATAAAAAGAGTCGGAACGTCGTAAAAGAAAACATTAAAATTCATTAAAGGTCGCTAAACCAATAAAAAAGTCTATTATTTTAATATATATATATATATATATATATATATATATATATATATATATATATATATAAAACTAATAAAACCATTGATGTTTGAAAATTACGGGTGTGTTTATTTATCTTTACCAAACATGTTTCAGAAATCTTTTTTCCTTTTTAAATGGTACAGTTGTACTAAAACAGAATTACTTTTTTACAAAATGATAATTTTAAAGTTTCCGATATGTTAGATATTATATTGTTGTTAGAGTACCTGTTTCTTGATGTGTGTCATACTTGTCTCCATCGAAGCTTCCACTATATATGTGTATTACAGCGGAGCATTGTTAAATTATAAATTATACACAAATTATTTTAGACGCTACTGGATATCAAACAATAAGTTAAAATTGTAAATATTCTTTCTACACTTTACGACGCTATTTAAAGTGTCGAAAGAATATTTACAATTACAATACTTCGCGAAAACGCAATTAATTTGTACATCTGCCGTACTACGGGCAAGATATATTCATCTGTTTCCTTTGATGTAACTCAAAGCATCTCCATAAAAGTTTATAATTCACGCTTCAACAGCTCAGTGGTCGGAGTAATGGTCCGGCAAGCCAGAGGTCGTGGGTTCGATTCCTACTTGAAGGCGAATTTTTTTCTA
This sequence comes from Melolontha melolontha, assembly GCA_935421215.2. Classification (NCBI taxonomy): domain Eukaryota; kingdom Metazoa; phylum Arthropoda; class Insecta; order Coleoptera; family Scarabaeidae; genus Melolontha; species Melolontha melolontha. The sequence goes on from OW285240.1 coordinate 35,432,007, forward strand.
TGAAAAATTCGAATAAAATAGCGTCGTAAAGTGTAGAAAGATATTCACAATTACATTACTTCGCGAAAACGGAATTAATTTGAATAAGTTAAAATTATTACATTTTCGTGATAATGATATTTGAAGGTGGTGTGTTCTCTTGAAGATATATGGAAATTCATTTCCGAAAAAAATAATCAATCCTTAAAACAATACAATATAAAAACTTCATACAAACTTAATAATACTACGAAGAAATACAAGTATTTTATACTGCAATAACGTCGACAATTTGATGTTGGTACCCACCAACACCATCCCGAAGAATAGCGTCTTTTTATCGATGCTTCGAAATTAAGTATGAAAGCTGTTCACATAGTAAACGTTAATCCATCCATCCCCTTTGGCCATCCAATCCACTTAAAAGAAACGTATGAAAATATTACTTTTCTTCTAGACATAATTAATTACAAGATGTACAAATGGTATATCAGCGCAGACTTCAAAGTTATAGCAATTCTACTTGGATTACAACTTGGGTATACGAAGAACTGCTGTTTTCTTTGTGAGTGCGACTGTCGATCAAGAAATGCCCACCGCATTGTTAAAGACTAGAAAGTCACGGCTCAGTATATTCCTGGATAAAAGAATATACGTCATAAGCCACTAGTTGAACGTGATAAAATATCTCTACTGCCATAACACATAAAATTAGGTTTGATGAAAAATTTTGTGAAAGGAATGGATAAAGATGGTCATGGATTCCATACGATAAACAAAAATTTCCCAGAACCTCAGATGCAAAACATAAAGAGGGAATTTTTGTAAGACCTCAAATTAAACTTCTATAACAAGAGAAAAAATTTGAAGAAACCATAAGTGACTTGAAATGCTTTGGTCACCCGCAATCTTGTAGGAAGCAGAAAATCCAATAGTTATATAGCACTTGTTAATGAACTTCTTAAAAGCTACATAAATTTGGCTGTAACATGACCCCTAACATTTTTTGCACTCGCATCTAGATTCCTTTCCTCCGAACCTCGGCACCGTAAGTGATGAACACGGTGAAAGTTTCATCAAGATATTTCTGTTATCAGAGCAAGTGGAACAGTGAAATGCTTGCTGATTATTGTTGGACATTGATATCAGAAAGTTCTGAAGAACAGTATCAAAGGAAAACATTTTAAACAGGACGATCTCATACAGTTCCATATAATGTACATAACTAATTAATATTATTTCATTTACTTTTCAATATTTTTTTTCCAAAATCTGACGTGCCAGAATAAATTTGTTGTTGTTACTATTGTCAGAACTATAAAATAAGTTTCTAATGAAAAAGAAAAAAAATTGTTAACCAGTGTCGCAGGGTCGCTTTTAATTATTGAACCAATCTTGTCTCTGGAATATTAACAACTAAATAGAAACTGCCGTTTTAAAAGTTATGCCTTCTAGAACCAGATCATTTAATAGATGTAGTTTAAAATAGAGCAATAAATATGTCATTAGTGAGAATTACTTCAGTTTCAGTTAATATACCTAACGACAGGGTTTTCTTTTACAACTTTGGGTAATGAACACAGGCTCTTAGTTTAATTAGCACGAGAGAAATAAGAATGTAAGGCTTAAATGAATTCGGTCTAACAAAGTTTTAGCTTAACAAAGATTAAGATGTTACATCTGCTAATTATTAAATTGGCTGTTCTTTCTTTCTTCGTATTCTCTTAATAACGATTGGAAGGAAAGTATATTTTAATATGTCTGCTATGCCTAAATATCCTATAATTAGTAACAGGTAGATAGCGGTACATTGACATAACCGCTATATTTATATTTAGGACCACTATTAATTAGTACATGTTACATAAAATGATTTCGGAAGAATTATTCAATCGAAATACAAACGAGTTTTTAAAAACAAACTAAGTTCTTCGGAGAAAGCGAGATTCACACGGAAGCAGACGAGAGCAGTATGATGTTTCTCCCTCCTGAAGTGTGTAATTTAAATCTAATTTCATTAAATTGAAAACAAACTGCGGTTTTCATAGAAAAGATGATCCACATGGAAGGTTAAGAAAGTAGTATCATGTTTATCCCTCCTGAAGTGGGTAATTTGAAATCTAATTTGCTTAAATTACTTGGTCATTGCATTTGCAATGTTTACATTCGCATTATCATGCACGAGGGGGTATTAATAATTTCTAACCTACTATTGAAACAATTTATAGGTTTATAGGACTATTTTATTATTCAACATAGTCTCCTCTTAAATTAATACACCCTTCTAAACAAAAAGATTGTTCTTGGTCTGCAAACCAACACTCCACAGCTTCTATTATCTCTACGTTACACAAAAATTGACGTCTTTTAAACTTTTTTCAATTGATGGAAAAGATAATAGTCTGAGGGGGCTACGTCTGGGGAATAGGACGAGTGTTTCAGTAATTAGAACCATAGATCACGAATTGTATTCATGGTAATGCGCGGTTTGTGTGCAGAGGCACTGTCCAGAGATAAGGAGAAGAGAAACTTAACGTTAAAAACTGATACCCTGTTTATGTATAGCTCCTGTGCGACAGTCTAAATACCGTGCCGATAAGAACAAGCAAAATTAGAGAAAAGACGTTTCGGGCGACGTGGATTGCCCCATCTACCCGTCTCTGCCAACACCAAACAGTCCACCCGGCTACAAAGACAGTCTCAGCTAAGGGGTGGAAGACCCGGAGGTACTGAACAGAAAGCTGGTAAAAGACGCCACCGAATTTGGTACCGCTAGACGCCGCAAATTCGAAAACTTACGATAAAAAACAAGGCAAGTCACGCGGCGGGTAGATGGCGTAACCAAGACGTCCGAAACGAAAAACGAATGAAATAAATTACGGCCTTCAAGCTAAGCAACCAATCTATATTTAAAAGGGCCACGAACAAAATAGTAGGCGCTAAGCGACCAGCCTCTATATATATAACAGATAATTGAAATTGGAAAAAAAAAACTAGAAACACAAATTATGATAGTACTAAGGTGAAAGATAATTAATTAATTAATTCATTCATAACCGATAAACCCCGTCAAAATGCGTATTTATCCGGTTCACATTTCTAAATACAAAATTATAAGCCAGATCTATTGGGCAGACCTGGTAGATGTCTGGAGGTTTGTGTTATATTTTAAAAATACACTAAGTTAAAATTTACAAACTTAAATAAAGCATAAATTGAACAAAACGTTTGTGATTCTATAATATTTTACCAATGAACAAAAGATTAATTACTTAAACACAAGCAAATTTAAAATATTATAGATGAGTTAATTTAATTAAAAATAAACGATTAAGCGAGAAAAGATAAATCTTGATTTAAAATCATAAATTTAAAGAACAACTAGAAATTAAATTATTTTAACGTGTATATGAAAAAAAAAACTATCCTTAAACGACTTTGTGTAAACAACACAAGAAAACAAAAACTCGCTGAGGAAATTTTGATATCTAATGCACACGTTGTTTATCGTTAACAACGAACATGTGTGAAATTACGTTGAATTCCAAATTAAATTCAAGCGTTTAAATATAGCAAACTAAATGGAGTAAGGAATAAATCAATGATGCTTTTTTTAAGTTAATTTAAAAATTGATATTATGAATAGAATTTCGTAGTAACGATAGAAAAAAAAAGAAAATTAAATATGTATAAAGAAAGATTAAATTTGAATATTTCAATTACTTATAACAAAATTGAACAGAGATGTTGTAAAATACATAATTGTAATTGAAAAAACAATAATCTTTATTTAAATTAAAATAAAAAATTTAAAAAATCAGGCATTGTCACAAAATATTTATCACAAATAAAAATAATTTTCAATCAGTAATTGTCTGTACAATATCAGTTTTAATTTTATTCACAGATTGCTTAAGCTAACAAGAACTGAGAAAAGCCTACATTACTGTTGTAAATGAATTTTTCAAAGGCTTGTCAGCCCTTAACAAATTTAAAATCTAATCGAATCAAACATCTGAATACATATACATAGATTGAAAACAGGTAGTTTTCAATTGAATAGTGAATTGTATAAATATTTATTACATTAAAGACCGATTTTATAGGAAATTAACAATCATAAAGGTGAAATTATTTCTTTTTTGGTATTAAATATTTATTCTTACACTTTTGAAAAAATATAAGAACCGGGAAGCAATTAATTAATTTAATAAACTGTTTCATGACAGCGGCACAAGGTTGCCCCTTGTGGCTATCGCACTTTATTAAGTATTCAAAACGAATTTCATTTGAAATTGTTGCGTACAATATTTTGTAAATGTCCTTTTTAAAACAAATTCCTGGCAATAATTATCATACACAAATTGTACATTAATTCCATACTGTAAAAAAACTCATTATTGGAATACTGGAGCTTTCTTTGTTTTGGAAATTCTAGTAATTCTGTAAAACTGTGGCGTTTTTTAAATTCTCCAGTAACAATGCTTTAACCTATATGCACTTTTCCTGTAAATATACATATATAAACAAAAGTCTGATAAATAAAATACTTTAAATATAAAACGCTCTCTCTATATATATATTATAATATTTTATCAACCTCAAAATATATAGCATATATATAATTGCAATTTGAATCACCACCTAGAACTATTGTGGTGTTTTAATGGAATTAGTAGAAATAAGGAACATGAGCTCCCTAAATATCTCAAGGGTCGTGAAAATTCTTATTTGGCAAGAAAGTTATGTTAGTTGCATATATCTAGGTGAATGTAGATTAATATGGTAATATTTTATTATTTATTGTACACACAAACGACTTGCTTTGGTAGCTTAAACTCTGTTTATTAAAAAAAAAATCTTATCTATATGAATTTAATATTTAGCTAGATAACAAATTATTCAGAACAAACAATGGATTAACTATTTTTATCGAAACATAATTTATAATGTTTATAGGTTATGTGGGGATTTCTATTGTACGTGGGAAATTAAACGAATCAACAGATATGAAACAAATATTTGGATATTTAAACTAAATAGGCTCCGGTAAATCAAACCACGCTTCAAATGGGTATATAACTTCCCTACTTACAATATTTAAATGATTATTAATGGAACTTTAATCTACTTTCGGTAAGCATATATCTGTTTATTTAATCAGTTAAATTTTTGATAGTAAACCAAATAATATAGACTTAGCTCAATATTTTCTAATTTCACAATTTTTCGTCTATAGACATCTAATCTCTGCAATCCATCTTGGTTCTCCTGACATACAGCTTGAATATTGAAGAAATGACAGAACAGCAATCTCAATTCGAACGATTCGATAAATGCCTTTAAATCCGACAACGCCAGTGAAGTGGTCAACCAAAACCAAAACCAATTGTTGACACAACTCTCCATTACAAACAGAAGCCGTTGATAATCCGGAACTAATCCGATGTCCACACACAGGTGACTTTTAAACAAGCGCCATTCTGTTCGAAACGCAAAAGAAGGGACTGAAACAAATGAAACGCCTAAAAGAAAGTCAATAGAACGCCACTTTACGCGTCCGCAAGTGCCGAAATTAACAAACAACATATAAAACTGCAATGACAAAACATTGGTGTTAAAAAAAACAAAGTCACTGAAAGTTAAAGTCATAACGAAAGATATTATAACCAAACTAAATAGGCAAGAACAGATCCAAGTGTTCTATAACAAAACTGTTTAAAAAAAAATCTACTAAGATGTTAACAATTATTCAAAAATCTATTTCAAATGTGTGTTGTCTGTTAACTCGATATTTTCTCTTTACGAGCACAATAAATAAAACACTCTTCGATTGCTTTAATATCTCTTTTATTTTCTGTTTTTATGCAGAACGATACGTTTGTACGCTTGGCTTCGCCTTTTAGTACCTACTGGTTTACAAAAAACAAAATATCCAGACGCAAGGGTGGGAATAATTTCAACCATTGCCAACATAAAATACCATCCCTTACATGAAACTATACAAAATGAACTTGAACGAAAATCATCAAAAAAATTATTCCCAAAATGATTTAAAAAAACGGGAAAAGTAACCAAGACTCCTTTTCGTCGTCTCTTACGACCTGGCGGATTATAACAGACTGAGTATTCGTCCAGCCCTCAGACGGGCCCTAAAAGTTCAAACAACCCAAAATCGGGCCACACGTTGGTCTCGACAATTTATGTTATGTGCCCTCACGGGCACTAGTCTTGCGCCTACTAATGTATTACTTATGAACTTAGATATCTAAGCAACAAAAAAAAAATGAGTAAAAGACTCACCCAGTATAATATATTAATGAAACAATGGCGAAACAATATTGTAGTGTATTTACAACAAAAGAATTTTTGAAACTAGAAGTTTAATTACTTATTTCTTAGCGTTTTTAATGAAACAGTTGAAAATGCAGACAATGAAATTAAATGAAATGCACCTAAAGACTTTGATTTAGATAAATTAACAAAGAGTCACAAGATGGTATATATAAAAATTTGAAGGTCAACGTTTTAACTGATTTGACCAATATGTAAAACAATTAAATTAATTAAAAATCTTAGTTCTAAGAATTGCATCAATAATTTATCAAAGATCTTTTATAAACCTTACATCGATATTTACACACCTTGTATATTCAATAATAACCTATATAACACACACAAGTATTTAAACTAATGGCGAAAATTTCACTGGATTAAATTTTATACCACAATTTATCAATTAAGCTTTGTCGCAGAGATATTTTATTTATATTTATTAAAAATGAATTGTTCAGTACATTTTACTGATGATAATTACAGAAATTATAATATCACAATTATTTCTAAATAAATTTTATGTTTCCACCCAGTATATGTAGAAATAAATCTTACCCAATGATTTTAATAAAATTGACTATTAAATTAGGTATAATTTTTCCACTACGGGGGAAAAAAACAAAATGGCTAATTTATCTCAGCTAAATTGAATGACAATAAATTTTTAATATATATAGGTATATCTGAAAAAAAACTCATTAATTAATACCAATTTTTATGATTTCGTGTAACGCTGACGATGGATTATATCGTTACGGATTACTACCTTTCTTATGGCGTCTGCAGAGAAGAACGCACAAAATGGACGTCTACCTCATATCCAGCATACGTTATTTGAATGAATTTCAGGGGTTAAAGCGCCGTACCAACTTGCTTGCCCTATTATATAGGGATCTACGTCATATAGAAAAAAACATATTCGAGAGAGTACTCCAATTATCCCACATTTAATTAATTTCCAACAAGAAATCGATCATAAAGGAAGGTTAATGACCAACTTCCACTTCTGAAGACGCTAAACATAAATTAGCTCGTAAAAAAACCATAGATAAATACTAATAACAGGTCGGTGTATATCTAACGAACCTTGGTACAGATCAACAATAAATAAATAAGGGAGGACTCTGTTGGCCTATATATCGTATTTTAACAAAATTAAATGCCTTGTCATTTTTAATGAAATTATACCTTCAAAAATTCCGATAAATTGCCAAGTTCCTATAAAAAGAAATGTCAATGAAAATAAAACCAATTGCCTTACGATATTAAAAGAGAGGCTTAAGTTACAATAAGAACAATTATCTGAAAAAACTACGTATATAATCAAATTAACTATTAGGAATCAAGCAGTACAATAAATATAATTAAATTTTGGGTATTGTACAGTCGAAGAGTAGTAGTTATCTAAAAATAACGAACGAACAAAGTGCAGAATAAGGTAAACTAATTTTTAAGCAACTAAAGTAGTATGATAATTAGTAAATATTATGTAGCTGAGCTAAATTGTACGAGGGTCGGATCTGAAGTATTATAGTGGGTACATAATTATACATAAGTATTAAACGCAAAGTAACATTAAGTTAACAAAAGAATATTGTCACTGTTTGAGTCGTCTGGTATTTTGGCATCTGTGGTGTTTGGCATCTGTGTCTGAATCGTATTTATATTTATAATTAAATGTGCTACAATATTATACATGTCTAAATATTCGTTACCTTTTGTAATTGCGTGTTTACGGCATTTTTTCAATTTTCAGCACGTCTGTGCTTCAAATCATTGTTAATGTATGTTATAGTAGTTTCACTAAATGACGATGTTTTATTAGTTCGCCTTATGGTATCTTTAAGTTGGGCCAACATCAATTCTATTAGGTTGAAAACGTAATGATATGGCGGTAAACGCATGTCCTACTTCCTTGGCTCTATACTCTACATAATAATCCTTCACTATTCTTTTGTGTTCTTCACCTCCAATAAATGGGTTTTCGTATAATGACCTTCATAATATAAATCATTTGGGTTCCAAAATTTTTTTGAACACTTTTCTTAGTACTACATTTTGTAGGAATCTTACTATGCTGTCGCGAATGATATGGAGCATCACACTACCTTTTGGTAAACTTGGTAACAAAGGATCACAAAACCATTCTTCAAATAAAGATGAGGTCATATCTTCATGGTAATCTAAACTTGATGATTTTACTTTTTTTCAGACAATGGACACTGTCCAGTCCATCCTTTCTCTGACCCAGCATGACAAATAATAATTCTGACAGATACTTGAACTGTCCACCCAACCTTTGGTGACAGTATCATGAGTATCATACCACGTTTCATCTAAATAGCATATTAATAGTCCCTCCTCTCTATATTTTTTAATTGCCATTAAGTAGTCATACCGAAGTTTTTGCAACCTCGGGCTTTCCATAACAGTCCAACGTTTGTTTATAGTGCCAAAAGTTTTCTTTATTGTCAGCCACAAGCTTGTTTTATAACAGTGAATATTAATACGATGATAATTATTTCCTTTATTTCCTTTATACAAGCACTCAAGAATAGGTACAACATTTTGTCTGTACATAGAGTATATTTGCTGCCTAATAGTATCATTTCACAATCATTAACTTTTTTCGATGTACCTTAGTCACTTCTTTACTGCGAGGGCATCCGCAACCTTTAATTACCTTATATATTAATATATAATTTATAATATTCATGCGAAACAGGGTACAACGCGTATACCTAAAACGTTATTCTATGAGGAGACCTCTCTGGACTCTCCTCAGAAGTGAAAATAATCAATATATTGGCTAAATTTCCTCTAAGGAAAACTGCCGGTGATGATTTAGATCCTAGTTTTCTCGTTCATGATGCTAGATTTGCTTTGGCGAAACCCTTGACATCAATTATCAATATGTAAATTCGGACTTCTACTTTTCCGACGATTTGGAAACGCACTAGAATAAGTCCTGTTTTCAAAAATGGTGATAATACTTATGTTAATAGGTTTGATATCGATTTTATTATTATTTTGAAAGCATTATTTATTCTTGTATACACCTGAACTCCAAATCCTTAATTTCATCGTGCCAGGACGGCTTTGTCCGTGGACGATCTACTGTAACAAATCTTGTGGCCGTATGTCAATATATTAGAGAACACCTGGATGCACGTGGCCAAGTAAATGTCGTTTATACTGATTTTAGCAGTGCATTTTATAAAATTGATCATGGAATTTTACTTGCTATACTTTTGGTTTGTGTTCTTCATTTTTTCTGATCCTTCTGTTATACTTAACTAACATATCTAATTATGTTTATTACAATGGCTATAAATCTTTTGAATATGTTCCTTCGTCGGGTGCCCCACAAGGATCTCATCTAGGACCGTTGCTGTTCGTTCTCTTTGTCAATGCTATATTGACGTCTTTATCGTGTCCCGTACTCGCCTACGCGGATGACCTGAAAATCTATGTTTCTGTCAAGCCATGGGATGATGTACGTCACTTATAATGTAATATTGATATAATTACTCAATGGAGTTCGACATATAAGTTGGGGTTGAACAATAAGAAGTGATGTTTTGTTTCGTATACGAAAAAGTTTCATTCTAATGACGCAGTATATTACATTAATGATTACAATGGAGAGGGTTGATAGTGTGAAGAATCACGGGATTTCATTTAATTCTAGCCTGAGCTCGGTTGCACATATTAACAACATATATATAGCTGCATCAAAAACTTTGGGTGTTGTTTTGCGAGCCTGCAAATTCTTTCAAAGCGTGTCTTTGATAAAGAAGTTATACTTTGGTTTTGTTGCCAGCGAACTGGAATATGCTTCACCCGTATGATCATCGAATTATATTTACTTGCAATTTTGTGGAAAAAGTGCGGCGACGTTTTCTGAAGTAATTGTTTTATAAAGTTTATCATGTCTATCCGGAACGCAACATCGACTATAATTCGCTGCTGAGGAGGCATGATTTTCCGTCCCTTAAATATGATTGCGAAATTCAGGGAGGAAGATTTCTGTGGAGACTCGTTCATGGAGCTATTGATTCCGTACTGCTACTTTCCTCTATTAATTTTTTGGTTTCCAGATTATCCTCTTGGTCCTGTGCTACCTTTGCCTTACCATTTCCCAAAACTAATTTCCTGCTCCATTGTTCTCCTGTGACAACAACGTGCTGCAATGCTGATGCAATTTATAGCGTCATTTTCTTTGATTCCATTAATCAATTGCAGTGAGTTTCTTTTCTTTTCTTTTGAGTTTAATAATCCCAATATCCATCAGAGTATGATAGATATTGGGAATGATCTGTTTTGCGTTTTATGACAAGTTCTTTCTCTGCTGTTTTCCAATATAACCAGCATTATTCACATCGCTCTCACTATCACTAAAAGGTCGTCACATGGAAATTAAAACAAGAGAGTAAACAGTAACCGTCAAATATGTATGCAAGAATAAATACTAACAATAAATGATTAATACACTAAATATTATATGTATTCCTACCACTTACTTGAATTGTATTGTTACAGGGACCAGGTATGTTTATTACCTACGTATTTACTTATTATGTATATTACGTAATAGATAATCCTATTAAGCCGCCCGCAATACTTATATTGCAGAGTAATATAATAACACACAATTAGTCAGATATACAGGTTACCTATGGTAATAAAATATAGGGCCCTATTTTGTAGTTAATACGGCAAATAGATTCATATTAGGTGAATCGTATCCATTCAATAACAATGAGAGAATTATCGCCACAGGGGGTGCAACAACAGTTGTAAACATAAAAGTTAGTTTCTTAATTCTGAATGCACTATACCCGTAAAAGGCTCCATATCTCTGAAATTATTAATTGAGTATTCATGTATTATGTGATTTGTTGGCCATTTATTTCTGTATAGTTGTCTTATATTTACCATGGCTAGTACGACTGCGATATTCATTTCAATTAATCTCCTTCGAAGTACTCTTCTTGGCTAGCGACGCACTTATCCACGTTGATTCCATGATCCGTATTTTTGGAAGCCTTCTTTCGGAAGCCTTCTTTCGGAAGAACCTTCAGCTGCTCCGTTGTGACCTTCTCAGTGTGAGAAATGGTGCCAAAATGTTTACCTTTTAGCACGGTCATTATTTTTGAGAAGAGCCAGAAGTCGTATAGTGCTAAATTCGGAGAGTAAGGTGGATGTGACAGGCAGGAACCTTTCTCTGCCAAAAACTGGCGGATCAGAAGCTAAGAATAGCATGGAGCGTTGTGATGATGAAGGAGAAAGCCATTGGTTAATTTTTTCAGATTTCTTATCTATGTACATCGTTTCTTAAACGCTATACTCTCGTGTAGTATAATGAACTATGATCGCACTATACCAATGAGCATGACTATAGCCTTCGAGTTTGACTGACGTTCCTTCTTATAATGAGGAGAACCACTCGTTTTCCATTGATAACTTTGAATTTTTGTATGAGGGTCATAGCCGTACATCCAACTTTCTTCTCCAGTTATGATTTTTACCATGAAGTCCGGAAATGCATCAAGGCAATCCTTTAATTCCGTGCAAACTTACACACAGTGTTCGTCAGTCAAAAGCCTGGAAGCAAATTTCGCATCCCGTCGTCTCATGTTCAAATTATCGGTTAGAATGCTTTACACAGACCCGCACAAAATTCTCAGTTCTATAGGAGAGTTTCGAATAGTCAATGGCTTGTTTGAACGAATCATTTTCGCTACTTTTTTGAACGGTTTTGGGACGGTGAACACGACCTCACTTTTCCGGCTCTGAAAGCCGACTGACAAGTAACAATTTATTCTAACATGTTACAGACTGTCTTGATGAATCAGACTATCGGATTTATTATTTCAAATAAATATAGAAGCAGCAGTTGCTGCTATAAAAGTCCATTCACCGTATCTTTTGATTACACCTTCTACATGCTCTCCTACTCTCTGTTCTTATAGAAAATCTAATAACACTTTAATATTGTTTTAGTTACTTTCTTGTTAATTTAAAAAGGTATATAACCCCTTACCACAATTATTAGTCGTATCCTAAATACGTATTTCGACAACTAAGTTGTCATCATCAGTAGGTAAAAACTACTAATTAAAAGTCACACATGGGGCACAGTAAAGTAAAATAAAATAAACGCTTCCGCACAACTACTATACACTGCAACCCTGTAAAGACTAAATTTACCATGCCAATCTCAAACTACGAGACAAAACACTTGCCTCTTAGAAAAGGTTTTAAACATGTGTTAAATTATTGAACAAAGGAACGGCAGAAATTCTTCTCTAAAGAAGGCGCCTACTAAAAACGATTTTTAAAGTTACGGTGACCTACTATTAAACTAAATGAAACACCTTATATTTTCACAAAACACTAGTATATTTAACTATATGAATATTTCATGTGCATTGTACACATTAGTAGTTATTATTTAAACGTATTATTTCGAGTACACAGGTAGTGACAAAATCTATATTGGGTAGGGGTGTAAAAATTTTCCATTACAGATGGTTAAAAAATACGTTTAAATAATAACTACTAATGTGTACAATGCACATGAAATATTCATATAGTTAAATATACTAGTGTTTTGTGAAAATATAAGGTGTTTCATTTAGTTTAATAGTAGGTCACCGTAACTTTAAAAATCGTTTTTAGTAGGCGCCTTCTTTAGAGAAGAATTTCTGCCGTTCCTTTGTTCGATAATTTAACACATGTTTAAAACCTTTTCTAAGAGGCAAGTGTTTTGTCTCGTAGTTTGAGATGGTAATGAGATTGGCATGGTAAATTTAGTCTTTACAGGGTTGCAGTGTATAGTAGTTGTGCGGAAGCGTTTATTTTATTTTACTTTACTGTGCCCCATGTGTGACTTTTAATTAGTAGTTTTTACCTATTGATGATGACAACTTAGTTGTCGAAATACGTATTTAGGAAACGACTAATAATTGTGGTAAGGGGTTATATACCTTTTTAAATTATTATTTAACCACAGTCTCCATTGAAAGAATTTTTACTTTCTTGTTGTTTAAATAAACGTAAGTTGCTTTTTGTTACTGCTGTATTATATATAATATATTCTAGATTCTTATTAATAAATTTATGTTCTTAAATAGGAAAAAAAAGTAGATTCTCCTTTGGCTTTTACAGAAAGTTATCTGATTTTTCAGAGGCTAAAATATATCTCTTGAACAAAAAGGAACAGATATATTTTAGCTTGAGAACTTCTTGCCATGATCGCATTTATTTATCTATATATACGCATACTGAAGGTGTCTTTGTTGTTTAAAAGTTGTACACACTTTTCAAGATAAAATAAATGTTCAGTGCAAATTGAACGATATCTTCGTCTCTTCTGCATTTTTCCTTATTTTTTCTATCTTAATCTGAACATAAAAAGTAAAATATTGCCGGACAATCCCGACAGAGTAAACCATTAAATCAACTCAGCTGTAAGAGCTCGAAAAAATAAAAACGTGGAGAATGTGCACCAGCGCCACCTGTCGGCCGCGACAAAATTAAACTAACAACGTTAGTTCGGTGTCTCGGAGTTATGAATTATTCCCAAGCCTGTTGTAAACGTCGACGTACGCTGTTAGATATGTAGAGTTTTAACGACGACCTTGCCTGGAAAAACGATCCTAAAACGAGAGAGAGAAATGGGTAGTACGTGTTTTATGTAAATGACGGCGTTTGCTTGAAAAGTGGCGAATTGCACTGTTTCGAGATTAACAATGAGCTTGTGCGGACGTACAGCAGGCGCGCGATTGTTGATGAATGTTCGAGATGATTAGAGAAAAGTTGTAAATCATTTTGGGAATCATTTTTCATTTTGTGGAAATAAAATAGTAGAAATTTCACGCAATTTCCTTCACAAAAAATTAAGTAACCGGAAAAGTATTTATTATTTTCTATTAATATGGCCTGAAGTGAATATACGAGAATGATTTGAGGGGTAGTAAGACTTAATGAAACACTTGAATTACGGCAAAGTATTTTTGTTATTTTGAAACATATTTCTCTAACATTAATGCACTTGGATCAGCACTGCTGAAGTGTCATTATAACAATTCTATAATCATTTAGATAAATATCGTAAAAATGCTGCTCTATTTTTGTAATAACATACTCATCTGCCTCGAATTTCCTTCCTGCGAAAAACCACTTGACCTTTGGAAATTAGCAGAAGTTTGAAGGGGCTAGATTCGATGAAAGGGGTGGTTATGGCCCAACCTGAAACCGTAATTTTCCAGTCTTTTTCCGAACAATGTGACTGGTGTTTGTCCATTGTCATAATGGGATAACACAATCTTTCATAGTTTGGGTTTAAATCTGAACCCAAAAGTCATCGTAGCGAAATCGCAATCCGCAATGCCATAAAACCGGAGTTTCCAGATTCCAAAGTTATGGGCTGCAAATTCCATTTAGCACAAGCATGGTTCCGCAAAATTCAAAATCTGGGCCTTGTTCCTTATTATAATGTATAGAATCCGCGGTTGCCTCTTGGTGAAACATAATGAATAATTTACTAAAGAAAACACTCGGTATATTGTTTCACAAAATATATTTATTAAATCTCTAACATATGTTTCGACTTTTCAGTCATTATCAAAGAGTTTGTAAACTAAAATAAAAAGTACACTTCAACCACTATTTATGAGTTTTTAAAAGACTTTATTACGGCATCAATAGTAGGGGTGTTGAAAAAATCCAGCTGTGTATTTGTGACATGTCTATTAAGATTTATGGCTTTTTTAATTTCTAATATTTCGAGGAAGTCAAGTCTTCTTCCTTTATTACAAGTATGTAAAAGTTTAAAATTATTGGAATTGAACGGGATTCGCGGAATATTGCATTGAAAATACACATTTGTTCAATTCCAATAATTTTAAACTTTTACATACTTGTAATAAAGGAAGAAGACTTGACTTCCTCGAAATATTAGAAATTAAAAAAGCCATAAATCTTAATAGACATGTCACAAATACACAGCTGGATTTTTTCAACACTCCTACTATTGATGCTGTAATAAAGTCTTTTACAAACTCATAAATAATGGTTGAAGTGTACTTTTTATTTTAGTTTACAAACTCTTTGATAATGACTGAAAAGTCGAAACATATGTTAGAGATTTAATAAATATATTTTGTGAAACAATATACCGAATGTTTTCTTTAGTGAATTATTGTTCCTTATTGTAAGAACGAAACCAGTGAAATTGGAAAGTACTATAAAGTTCACTATATATTTGGTTTACCATTTTTAAATCCATCGGAAGTAGGCGATTGCTTTGCTTTCGATTTTTCGGAAATACAACCTCAATATGAACGTTCATTACGATTATTTGGTTGACAATTATATTTCAGAAGAAGCCGTGTATCCACTTAGTTTGTGGGCAGAACTCAGCGATAGCATAGATAAAAGCACAAGCGCTTGCGAATCTTTCCACGCTAAATTTAATGCCAGTTTTTCATTTTATTGAAATTTTGAAGCAGTTTCAGAGACTTATATAAAAATTCAAAGTTTATTTGAATGTGCAAGAATACGGGATACAGTCGTGCGTAGGCGTAAGCAGTGCGTTACTAGCAAAATCGATGAGTATAAAAATGGATCTGTTTCGAGATTTGATTTAGTTAAATGTATAGCTTATTTTTATAAACGTTAAATGTAAATGTTAATATGTATTAGTGCTTGTAGAAAACACAAGCAGGCATTTCTTTTCCATTCTTAATTAATAAAATATGTTTTGTGGCAATTACTGAGTTTTTCATTTCTTGCATAAATAAATATGTTATCTATAGATTTTAAATAAGTATATGGGTGATTCATACTGCGATAAAGTCGGGGACGAATTTACGAAGCTATTTTTGTGGACATACTCTTCTCGGGGACAAGTTTATGTTTTCAGATAGGAATTTAACTAATTACTTAATTTAATTTCTGGGGACGAGTCTAAGTACGTCCCGGTATAACAGCCTTTGTTAAATTTATTCATTTAAAAACTGTTTAGACGTTAATAGAAATGTAGATTTAGATTATTAAAACAAATTTCCCCAATATGTCATTTTCCAGCTCTTCGCAGAGGTTTTGCCAGTGTCTTGCCTTTGATCTGCAAATAAGATCCCTAAGATTCTTATTTGATTTTTTATTTCTTCCCTGATTTCGTTGTCTTCAGGTTCATCGCTACCTCTATTACTCCTTGTCAACGACCTTCTACAATGAATACATTTGGCTCTCTGAAGCACTATTTCGCTAGTACACCAATAAGGTACCAAAGGTTTCTGCTTAGCGCTTCTGCGTATCTTGCTAGCTCTACAAGCCTCGCTCAGCAATTACGTACAATTCTTCATTTCACACTGCCAGTACTTGTGGCTTCCACTCTCCACTCTAGGATGGTTCTGAAACAATCTCACTCGAATACCACTTTCTCTCTCAGTACTCCTTTATTAATTTGGAATCCCAATGGAATCCATTGATGCAAACGCAAACCTAGAAGGATGAATTTGCCAATAAAGAATTTTCTAGCGTTTTTCCTGTCAAACCGAGACCCCAATATGAAAAAAAATTTTAACAGCAAAAGAAAACTTTTTTAATGGTTAAAAAATGACACACTTTGCATACTGAGATTCGACAAAAAAACGTGACTCTTTTTGAAAAATTGGAGAAAAAATAATGTAAAGGCTGTACTGCGGTCACCGTGATCGCTTCAAGAGTGTAATGCGTGTTTATTTGAAAACAAATATGAATGCATCGACACTGTTCTAGATACATACTAAATATGATGCCATTTGAAGTTATAGGAATACTATGTGGCCAAAGAGAAAAGTGAGAGGGGTTTTTCAACAACAAAATATTACTGGTGGTCACTATGACCGCGCTACGGTGCTAAAGGGTTAAGTTTCCAATTAACAAAAACTTTGAGCGATACGTGTAATTACATACTATAAAAAAATTTTATCGGTTCAACTTTATAATTTTGTATTTTGTATAAGGATTAGGGACAGAACACGAGAGGCCGATGACTAGAGAACGGATGCAATTTCCATAAAACACAATCGGCAATTGGAATTGTGTATAACGTCGCTCAGTACATCCCGGCGTAATTAAATGAAGTATTTGTTTGACTTACTCGGCCACCTGGTCTGGCAGCGATAACAATGGACAAGCCAGCTATTGCATTCGGAGAATATAGTGTTTTCAGTGGTGTCGTGTACGTAGATAAAGTAAATAAGTTTATCGTATTTCGTAAGAGAAATAGCACGTACATTCCTTTTCTTTTCATTTAAGCAACATCTTCCAATTATTTTCTCGTAAGTGTGCATAAAATTTCGTTATTTAATTTCGTTTATTTGGATATAGAATATTCTTACTTTTTCAGACAATGGAAGAGCGTCGAGAATGGCATTGTGAAACAATGGCGAGTTGGATTGAGGGCCATACTGATTGTGTGTACATTGCCAGTGATTCCGAAATTTATTGTGAAGTGTGTAAAACGTCATTGAAAAATTGCAATAAATCAACCGTAAAACGTCACGTAGGATCGTTAAAGCACGAAAAAAAAAATTGAACCCGTTGGAATCTGACAATTTTAACGAAAAACTCTGTGAAACTTTTATGGCAGCTAATATTCCATTATTTAAATTGAACAATCCAATTTTGAAGACATTTCTGAAAAAATATACTGGTAGAAATGTTCCTGATGAATCAACTTTACGCAAATATTATGTTTCTAGGTGCTATACGAGAACAGTAGAATGCATTAGAAGCCATCTTTTAAATCAATACATATGGATAAGCGCCGACGAAACGGTGGATATGTTAGGACGCTGTGTGGTAAATGTTGTAGCTTGTGTACTACATCCAACTATTCCCTATATGTAATAGCAACAAGTGTTATAAATATAGTTGATGCGGAAACAGTTGCTGAAACCATTAAGGAGGATATGCAAAAAATGCTTCATTCGGACGCCACGTACAAAGAAAAAATACTTTTATTTGTCAGTGATAGTGCTGCGTACATGTTAAAAACAGGCAGACTATTGAAGAAAACATATCCTAATATGCTGCATATTACTTGTGTAGCACATGCTCTCCACAGAATCTGTGAATATATCAGAGACACTTTTCCGGAAGTTGATAGACTTGTATCAGCTTTTAAAAAAGTTTTCAGAAAAGCACCATTGAGAGTAGCTCCTTTCAGGGAAAAATTTCCATCTATGTCACTGCCTCCCACTCCAGTAATAACTAGATGGGGAACATGACTGGAAGCTACTAGTTATTATGCTGAGAATTTCGATAGTCTAAAACATTTCGTAACACTGCTAAAGGAGGATGTTAGAAGTATTGGTGAGTGCAAGGAGCTCACACAAATCCTAAATTTAAAAAATCAGTTGTACTTTCATCACGAACACTTTGGAAAATTGCCAAAACTAATCACTTATTTTGAAAATCGAAATCTCAAATTAAATGACGGATTAACAACATTGATGTGGCTGTTAATAATTTGAAAACTTTTCCTAGTGACTTCAGATGTGGCCTTTGGCAAAAGTTTGAAGCAATTGTTAATAGAAATTCAGATTTAATTACATTGCAGCAATTATGTATGGAGACAATTCCACAAAATCTAACGGCTAAATATGAAGAAATAAAAGAATATTTCCAGTATCCACCTATAACCAGTTGCGATGTAGAAAGGACGTTTTCTATTTATAAGGATGTACTTAATTCAAAGAGAACAAAATTGACAGAAGAAAACCTTGAGAAACTATTGCTAGTCAATATACTCCTTTACTCAACTTGAACGACAAAATGAACAAATAAAAATGTTCCAATTATAGAAATAAAATTAAAAACTTTAAAAATACAACTTTTCAACAAATACATATGTATTTCGTAATTTTATAGATCACCACCCGTTTGTTTTCCAATTATATAAATAAAATTAATTAATAAATATGTATTTCGTAACTATTAAGATAAAATAAAACAAATTTTATGAATTTGTTTTATTTTATCTTAATAGTTATAATGGAATTTCATCAAGTAAAGGCCGAAACAATAATATTTGTATTTCGTAATTTTAGATAGATAGATCACCACCCGTATGTTTTCCAATTATATAAATAAAATTAAAAACTTTATAAATACAACTTTTCAACAAATAAATATGTATTTCGTAATTTTATAGATCACCACCCGTTCGTTTTCCAATTATATAAATAAAATTAAATATTTTAGAAATACAGCCTTTCGCCAGTACTGCACTGGGCTTTGCGTCATGTGGTAAGCGTGTCCGTTCTCTACCGATAACTCATCACCCATGGGCGTACTATTTAAAATTTATAAAGAGTTTTTTTAAAGTATTTTTAAAGAGTTTTTAATTTTATTTATATAATTGGAAAACAAACGGTTGGTGATCTATAAAATACGAAATACATTTTTATTTGTTCATTTTGTAGTTCAAGTTGAGTAAAGGAGTATTAATATTAACTAGCAATACTGCATCAAGGTCCTCTTCTGTAAAATTTGTTCCCTTTGAATGAAATACATCCTTGTAGATATAAAACATACTGGAAATATTCTTTTATTTCAGCGTATTTAGCAGTTAGATTTTGAGGCATTGTCGCTTTAAACAATTGCTGCACTGTTATTAAATCTGAATTTCTATTAAAAACTGCATTTAACTTTTTCCAAAAGGCCACATCCGAAGTTACTTGGAATATTTTTCAAATTATTAATATAATTTAATTTGAGATTTGGATTTTCAAAATAAGTAATTAGTTTTGGCAAATTCCAAAGTGTTCCTGAAGAAATTACAACTGATTTTTTAAATTTGGAATTTGTATTAGTTCCTTGCACTCAGAAATACTCCGATCATCGTCATTTAAACATGTCACGAAATTTTCTAAACTATCGAAATTCTCTGGCGTTAGTTGTCGAGTCTCACTTCCAGCCAAATCATTAATAAACGCTCTTGCGGAAGCTGAGACTTTTAAAACTAGTCTCTATTTGGACTAACGTACGATATTGATCTAATTTAACTATCTAATATGCATTAAAATCTAAGAGATCGCACATTGGCATTCCTTAGTTTTCTTCTGCGCACTTGCACCTACATTGCTTCTGTACTTGCACTATTCGCTTAACTAACACAAATGGTCTTCTTGAGTCGGAGCTCTATATTTGTATTGTCCAGGATTAGCTATATCTCGACGTTTACGTGCTGGTTTAGACTTTCTTTATTAAGTACTTTCCAATGTCACTAATCACAGAGTTCACTACAAGTTCCTTGTGGAGCTCTCTGTCTATTACGAAAGAGAATATAACGAAGAAAACATAACCGTTGTTGAAGAAAGGAGTGTTGTTCCATCACGATAATGCGCCTTCTCATTCGCCCGCTGTTATTACAGGAAATTTTCCGAACTGCGTTAACAATTGCAGCCTCGTCCGCCATAAGTTGGGAAGCTGACTGCGTAAAAAAATCAACATAATAACTTATAGGCAGCTATTAAGGCCATTATGAATGCATCTACCAGGTTTAAAATGGTGAAATTTTGTAAACAGGTCCTCAATAGATTGGCACAAGACAATACTGTGTCGCTGATATGGGCATGAGGGAATTAAAGGCAATGAGATCAAGGATGAGGTCACGGAAGGTACTAATAGGAACTTTACAGGACCAGAACCCGTTACGTGGAATCGCTAAGGATTCTGTTAGAAGGGAGATATGGTTATGGTTAGAAAGAGAACATAAAAAGAAATGGAGGCTAACGGAAGGTCAACTTCATATTAAAACACTACTAAGGGAGATGAACCCTAGATTTTCAGCCAACCTGACTCGTAGTAATAAAAAAAAATTAAAATTATTACCGGGTTAATAACCGGACATCGTCCTTTAAGGAAGCATCTATAGTATGGGGCTTGATTAGCGAGCCCCGGTATAGGAAATGTGAAAAATAGGAGTAAACTAATCTAGATCTAATATTCACTTGTGAGGAACTGATGGAACTCAGACAGAAACACTTCGGAAGAGATCTATTGGATCCTACGAGAGTACTCAAATTTCCCCTGAGGATGATAGTGGCTTTTATCGAGGGCACAATACTAACAAAGTGGAACTGAGGGTGGTACAAAGAGCACTGTGCTCATGTGCCTGAACCTGCTGGCGCCTATTCCAAAAATTACAAGCAGAAGAAGATCTGTCAAATTCGCAAGACCTGGGTCCCTGTGATTTCTTTTTATTTCCAAATTTTAAAAAAAATGGCACTGTGGAAAAAGATTTCGAACAAATGAAAATGTGACAACCGCCACAAATGCATATTTTGCAGACTTGCCAAAAGATTACTTTTTGGATGGTTTGAGAATATTGGAAACTCGCTGGGCAAAATGTGTAGACTTGCTAAGGAATTATGTCGAAAAATA
Source organism: Melolontha melolontha (assembly GCA_935421215.2). Taxonomy (NCBI): domain Eukaryota; kingdom Metazoa; phylum Arthropoda; class Insecta; order Coleoptera; family Scarabaeidae; genus Melolontha; species Melolontha melolontha. The sequence continues at coordinate 35,453,766 of OW285240.1, forward strand.
AAATATAATGTTTGTCTTAAAATAATTATTTCATTGAAAATTCACTCTTCCGCCAAACCGCCCTTGTATATCGTATAGAGATTTAAGTAAGATGGGGTGTCTCGAAAAAATACAAGAATCAATCAATGAAATCCTATTAATGCTTGACAGTTCTTTTCTTCGACGTTCTTTGTTCTATAACGTTTCCTCATATTATGTTGATGTTCTCCAATAATTTCTCTTGTGAGATAGTGTTCGAATGTATTATTGGATTATTATTTACGAAATAAATCATCGATTGTTTCTCAAGTAAATATCTTTGGTCATTCATTTATCTCGTAAGCGAGATTTACGCCTAACTATGTTATTTTTACTAATATTATTTCTAAATGGACAAAAGATATTTTAACATTTCACTTTTTATTTATATGATTGTACATATCTTCCTTTCTGTCACTCTTTTAGCAGTTACAATTTCGACAAGATAGATATGCAATTTGGTTCTTTGTTATTACATAGTAATTTTGAAAACTATTGTGGAGAATATAGAAAATGCCGATCTCTCGATTTAGTTCACCCGGTTTTAAATTCTAAATTTAAAGGAAGAGAATTGGGGTTCGTTGCATAGGAATGTCCTAATTTCCATTCCAGACGTTGACTAAATTTACCAAAAATTATTCTCTCGTAATTTAGGAAGATTTCTTTCCCATAATGTGTACATGTTACAATCTCGAAAGCTCTGTATATTACTTGTGTGCTCTATATTTTCTTATCTTCCGACTAACATTGATTTTTATGTGATATTTCAACTGAAAAATAAAAGTAAATTACTATTGTATTTACTTACACAAAATAAATAATTATTTTTCTTTTTTTTGTATTCTTTCTGCGTAATTTAAGATATCGCGTGGCTTAAATTTTCAAACGAATTCATGTTAATACTTTGTTTATTTACATTGCCATATATGTTTATTTATAAATATATAAATATGTATTTTCCGTGTTCTTTTTTCTGACGCATTATTGAACATGAAATAATTCAGGTTTCGATGGCGCAGGTGGCTATTGTGTAGTGATTGGACGCGCTCGACTGATTTATTAAATAGAAATTTAGACGCCGTGGTTTTATTTTTTGTTTTGTGTATTAATTGATTGTACGGAAAGCTACTTTTTGAAACTCTACATTAAAATTCAATAATATCAATTATTGAATTTTAATATGCTGTGTATGAGACTTTTTATATTTTGGAAATAAAGAACAGAAAGTAAAATTAATCATCGTACATGGTTTTATTGTTTTTCAAAATATTCTCCATTATGATCAATACACTTTTATATGCGCTGGTACCAATTATCGAAGCACTTCTTCGACTCCGATTGAGGTACTTCCAAAACATGCATTTTGAAAGCATCAAGAGCTTCTTCAGGCGTCGAAAAACGTAGACCTCGTAATTTATTTTTGACTTTCGGTAATAGAAAGATATCATTGGGTGTCAAATCAGGGCTGCACGGCGGATGGTCCACCAATTCCACTTTTTCAGTTGTCAAAAACTCTTGTTTGAACCGATATGTGAGAGCTCGCATTGTCTTAGTGAAGAATAATCCGTCTTCGGCGGTTGATTTCCCTTATTTTTCCGAATACATCCGGCAAGCAACTGCTTATGTATCATTCAAAATTGACCGTCCGACATTGCACTAATGGTACAGTTGCACATGTCCGGTTCTTCCTAAGAAACAAGCGACCATTTACTTCCAAGTGCTTCGTGTGCGAACAACTTTTGTTGGATTTGGTTCATCTTGAAACACCCATACAGTCGACTGCTGTTTACTTTCGGGCTCATAAGTGTAGAATCATGATTCGTCACATGTTACGATGTCATAGACGTGTTTTGAAGTATTAAAATCGCATTTTTTTAGCATTTCTTTCGACACGAGCCTTTTTTTGAGCGATAGTCAAATTATGTGGGATCCAATACGAACAAATTTTCTTGGCGGCCAGATATTCATGCAAAACTGAATGTATGCTAGTCGCACTAATGCCAAAGGATACCTCCATCTCACGATAAGTCACATGGCGATCTTGAAATATCAGTTCACGCACAGCAGCAACCAATGTTTTTCGGAACAACAACCAATTTTCGACGACCTTGACGAAATTCATAAGTAAGCGAAGCACGACCACGACATAATTCAGTATACTACCGATATACGCTACTTGTTGATGGTGATAGGACATCCATTTCTACATATTCAATGTAACACTTATTTGACGAAACACGTCCTCATTAATTGTTGCACTTTTCGCATTCTTGTTTAATTGAGTAATTAGGTTAATATAACCTTAATTAAGTAGGTAAAGACATGATACATAAGCTGAGGACAGAAGAGAATGAATCTAATCAAATCAATCTTGTACATGCGAAGATAGTAATATGTAATGTTATTGTTAAGTATTTATTAAACGTTGTTTTTATATTGTCTCCGAGTGTATTGTTTATTACACCAATAAAGCTGGCTTCTGATGAGCCTGCGTCGGAGATGAAGCTGTAACGAGGACCACGGGGCATCACATGGCGAACCTGCCAGCAATTTCTGACATCGTGATGTCCCCTAGACCTCACTGCGTCTACATCTCCGAGGTGTGTTTGTTCGAAATAATACACTTAAGAACAATATAATAATATTTAATAACACCAACAATAAGTTACATAATGAGAGATTAACAAGAACGTGTTTGACACATTGTCTTTGTTGTGTAAATAAGTGGACCTAGTATTCCACTTAACCTATTAACCTAGTTAATATTACGCATTTTCGCAGAGATGCAATATTTACCGAGGACGCAAATTAATAGAAACGTGTTTGATTACACAATTGAATACATGAAGTAATGAATGTCGTACCTATTGAGTTATTACACGTAGCCAAAAGTCGAACTAAGTTCATTGATGCACTATTGTTGTGATAATCTTTGTCGAAAATTGTAAAAAATAACCGGACAAAAATGTTCACGAGTTAATTTCATCTTTAGGCCCATACGAATTTTTTAAGTCATTGTAAATAACACAAATAGCACCTATACGTCAAAGCATTCTGAGTAAGTAGTCTGTAAAGATATAGGCTATCAGATGGCAGGATCCCCTATTCCCAAAATATAGAAGTCATCCCTCGTATTAATGATTCTAATTTAATTATTTAAAGTGTTCAGTATATTGTATATGTTGATTATTTTTTGTTGACATTTTCTGCTAATGAAGCTAATATTTTTGGTAAATGTAAAATCATTATAATTAATGCAGAAAACATTATATAGGTACTTCTATTAATACGAGTGTTCTCCTCCACAGTCAATGCATTTTTGCACCCGTGAAAATCAATCATAAAAACATTTTCTCCAATCTTCTGGACGTAGTGTGTTTATTTTTTATTAAAGGCATCAACCGCTTCTTCGGTCGATGTAAAACGTAAACTCCTTTAACCGCGGAAATAAGAATTCATTAGGTGCCAGGTCTGGATTGTATGATGAATGACCCATTATTTTTGTTTTGGGCATTCGAATACTCAGTTGTTCAAGTGGCAGTGTGGGCCCGAACAATATCTTGATGCAAGATGATCCTTCCTCTTGGACGTTTTTCGCGAACATTTTGGAGAACTTACGACAAACGAACTGTAGTGTACCATTCTGAATTAACAGTACGTCTATCCTCCAGTGTTACAGTACAAACATACCCAGTAATTCCAAAAATTGTGGCGACCATCTTCTTGCTTTGGCTTTTTTCACGAACCACTTTTGCTGGAGCGTCACTGGGAATCTCTGTGACCCAGATCTGGCTTCCAGTGATTTCTATTTATATTCAAATTAAAAAGAAATGGCTCGGTGAGATTTCGGATGATACTCGAGGCAAATGCGTATTTTACGATTAGTTTTTGGATGTTTTGAAAAAAATGGAAAGTCGGCTAAGTGTATAGTCTTGCAAGGGGATTATGTCGAAAAATAGAATATATTTTTTGTCGAATATGAAATATTTAACGAAGAATCCCGCTTTTGTTTAGGATCAGGAAAAGATAAGAGGGATGATGGACGGAATGATCTAAAATTTTCTTTGAAAAGGAATTTTATGCAGTTGCGGTTATGCTATGAAAAGCTATTATATATATATCAGTAGGTCTCTTCTAATGATTCAATTGATTTAAGTATGCTTAAATCAATTTATTGTCATGGCGAGCAATACTCCGGATCGCTCTCGTATTGAACCTGCCTGAGAGACTACCGGTAGGAGACTATTAAATTTGTCGCATTTCTTTCCGACTGTGGCGGGAATCTGTCATGTCGTTCAGGTACCCTAGAATGAGATTTCCCAAGCGGCTGTAGATCACTTCATCAAAAGCATGCCATGTCGCGCTATCTCCGTATGAATGTATAGCACATTGTGGCGAACAAACACATTATTAAATTTGGTTTATGTCCTGATTATCAGGTCCTAATCAACTACTTCCTATATTCTCTTGAATATGTATGCCAAAAATTATCAAGATAAAAACATATGTGTTTTCACATTTCTGTGTTGCATAGCACAAGGATCGGTCAAATTGAAATCAGGCTTTTTTATATTTCCCAAACCAGCAATACTAGATGACTGTAAGTAATAGAGGTTATAATAGAAGTTATAGTGCGATGACATAAATAAAACCATTAAGGATCTATTGTGCTAATCCGTCTATTATCCTGCGATAGTAAACACAAATTTTAATACCTGGAATCTCTCTGGGCAGACTTAAGGGTATTAAAAAAATAAAGTAATTAATATAAATTTATAACTTTAATATTTTAATACTGTGTACTTACTTATATGTTATAGTTAAATAAGTTTAATTAAATAAGGTTTTCAATTCAGTTTTTTTCTCCCATTGTTTACATGTTTGTTTAATTTGTAAATGAATTGTCATACAATTTACAGAATAAATTAGCGTACAAAATGTATTCTTGTATTTCACAGCGTAGGTGACGTTTTGTATAAATATACATTCATATTATAATACACGTGTACTTTTATTATTTATAATCAACTGTTGATGATACGGGCCTGTAGCGTGCTTCTCATATCGATTACTTTTATTACACACCACCTGTTGTATTCAAGCAATTGTGGAGGCTTGCGGTCGCACTATAACTTGAAACAGATATATATATATATATATATATATATATATATATATATATATATATATATATATACATACATATTGCTGTGAACTTTTCTTTCAAATTTTATTTATTTAAATAAATGGTTGTGTGGGCAGTTACATAAGCAAATTTTTGTTGAGGCTCTGTATAATATTTGGGTATCTCAGGGCTATCCTTTTGGGTTCTACACAACTATGTCTAGTATCCAAAGTAAATGCAAAGAAATAATACAACAAGAAGTAATCGTTTAAAAATATTTAATTGTTTGTTTGCATTTTCAAATCTCTTAACCTATCAATGCAACTTTGATATACAAATGGTTTTTTTATGAATCACACACGAATAGTATTGGAGTTTTGATTCTGATTCAAATAAATCTCGTAAACAATGACTCTAGATGATTTCACTCGCAAAAGAGAGTATTTGCCCTCCAAATGCTGAGATTAGTACTCAAAGCCTATCTCTATCTGAAATGTGGATCTATAATCTCTACTGATAAGTTTCTACAAAGTGAGTGGCGAGGGCGCTTATCATCACACTGTATAAGTATTTTCTTGTTTTCACGCCTATAGCTGAATGTTTTGAATTTAAAATTCCAAATGGAGCCGATATTTCGAGAACATTCAGGGAACAATACTTCCTCTTCATAAATCTCGTGTATTTATGACTAATTAACTATTCAAAATAATGATCTACGTGCACTTTTTACTAATTTTATTGATTCTATATACTTCATATATATCCGTATATATACTCCGTATATATATATATATATATATATATATATATATATATATATATATATATATACTATTTTATAGTGTATAAAGTTTTGCTTACTCAAAATTAAATTGTGCACACAAAACTTTGAACTTCTCCTGGTATATTATTAAACTTTTATAATAATGATGATAATAATAATTATAACAATATTAATGATTAAAATGAAACCAAACTTTTATTTATTCTTAACTAAATAGAATGCTAACAGGCTTAAAATTTTAGAGATTATTGACTATATCAAAATCAAAATTTTGAAATGAATGTAGCGCAATAAATTAGTGAATGTCGAGGATAAATCGATGAATCTCCTATTTTTGCCGTGATTTTCGCTTTTATACCCAGCGTGCCTTTCTTCTTAGAATTTTGTTCCTACTCCAAATCATTTATTTCTGATTTCTCTGATTTTGATAGTTATTTAATATTCTCATCCCTGTGTGTTTTTATCTATCATGAGTAGTCTTCCTTTTTCCATCTTTATACGTTGTCTCCCTATTTATGCCTTTTTGTTCTAATTTTAATATTTGTAGATTTTATTCTGAAATAGTGAACGTTTAATCTCGTTCTTCACAGATTAATTCAGGTGCTCGTTCAATCTTGTGAATTTTACGCGGAATTCATGTTTACTTAGTATCTTAATTTTCACGTTGTGTTATCTTTCTCTTTCTTCCCTTGGGTTCGTTCATATGGCGTCGTCTTGTCCTTTGCTTTCACTCGCATGTCCCTTCGATGCGTTCATTGAGCATGCGTCTTTGAATATGCTTTTGTTTACATTCTATTGTTTACATCGTAATATTACCGCATTGATTGCTCTATTTGTATTGTACAATGTTTGTTTACTTCTTGCTACTGATATTATTGTTATTTTAGATTTTAGTGATCCAGATTTCCCTCTTGTATGACTTATATAATTTATCTTATTTTAAAATTGCATTGGACGTCCTATGTCAATCCATCCATGTTGGTTAATTCTTGGAAATATACAACTAACATTTCAGTACTACATTAAGATATGCATTTAAAGGTGCATTTAAAATACACAACCTCGGTTGATTTCTTTTTAATTTCTTTTTGCTTATCCATTATGTTTAATTGATTTATACGTTATTAAATATATTTTTATTTTCCACCCAAGGTCAATTTCACAGCAATATGCAAGGTATGTGGTCTAGAGATTACTGACAGGTTTTTAGTTTTAAATTTTCTGGCATATATGTACGTTGCCATACTGCGACTTCTTTTCGCAGATATATATATATATATATAATATATATATATATATATGTAATATATATATATATATATATATGTAATATATATATATATTGTAGTGGTACAACCAGCTCAGGTATTCCAGCACCTACAATGGAAAGTACAGGTACACAATCAATATAAACACCTGTATAAACAATAAATTGGTGGACGGAATTTGTGAAACTAACATCGAAATGTAAATAAATTAATACAACGATAACTTTAAAATTCATCATTATCTTATTTTGATTTTAACTAACTTTTTATATTTTAATTTCATTTTTTCATTATTCTAATTATACGCGCGAAACAACAGGTATTTAATTTATCAACATCAGGTTTATATCGACGCTAGATAACCACGCCCACCAATTCAAAATTATATGAACCCCGCTAAAGCAAACTTTACGGTAGAAAACATTACTAAATTTATATTCAAATCATATTTTAGGTTAATGTAAAATATTAAATTAATTTTCCCTTTATGTTAAAATCAAAACATTGTATAAACTCACATTTTAAATTGATGTAATTAAACTAAAATTACGAGATTATTTCGATATAGAAATAAGGCTTTGGAATAAAAAATAAAACGCGATCGGCGTCATCTGATATAAAACTTTCAACATAAATGGCCGTTTTTGAGTGTACTTCCTTAAAATAAATTTTTAAAACATCTTTAAAGTGAAAATCTCCTACCTAGTGTTGAATCATTCGATAACCAAATTAAAGGCCCACCTTTTGAAGAAAAAATCTCAAGAATACCTCAACGCAAACGTGAGATATCGTCCTAAGCATCATTTGAAGCAGAGAGCAGGGCAAGCCAACGATTTACACCACTCAACTCGACGAACTCCGCCAAAGACGGTGAACGAGGCCGTGCTTCCTGGTCTGCCGCATATCCACATATTGAGAAGTATATCAGATCTAGGAGATCAACATCAGGTTCACCTACAACGTTTATTCCAAATTATTTAATTTTAAAAGTTATAATTGCTCAAATTAATCGCTACAAATTATTATTTCATGTATCAAATTCAATTTTAAAGTAAGCATCAATTTAAAGCGTTGAATTTTACAGATATTTAGCTACAAATAAGCTTATACTCACCAAAATAATATAAGATATAAAAACTATTAAATATTTGTTTATATTATCTCGTACACATAACCTCATCACCATTTCCCACATGTGCACTTATTAATTTCAATTTTTGTCACATCTTGCATAATTTATATAATATTAAATACAGTTTCCTATTTTTATCTCTCAATTTTGTTGTTACAGTTTTCTTATTTTTGTGATATTAAATTTTTATTTATCTATCTAATTCAATCTTTTATTTGTGAAGTGTGATTGTTGTGTTTGAGTGGAGAATACACTGATTGGTTTGTAGCTGCAAATAATACACCTGACCGACCGTGAACCCTGAGATTATTAAAAATTAACTTTTACACTCAAGCTCTACCGCAATTAGCTAGTTATATTAAAAAGGGTCAGATAGCGTTGATTCGACTAAGGATATTTGTATATTGGCGCCCACATTTTAAATTTAAAATCATTAACCTTTCATTCTTTTAGATTTTCAATTTTTATAATTAATTCATATACTATATTCTTAGTTAAATCCTACTCAGCGCGTCGATTGGCACTTTACATTTGACGCCCGAACGTGACGACCAAGTATTATCCTGCAGTTATAAAAATAGTGCTCAACCAACTTTTACACAGACAGATATTTGTTTAAAAAATTTGTGAACTGTATTAGGTATTTATGTGTATTGTGTTGTGTATCTGATTTGTCCATTGTATAGCTAAATCAATATCACATTTTACGAGGGAACCTCAACTTTAACCGGGATATTCAGGAATAAAAGGTTAGTGAAAGGGAAAATCAACTTGTGGGTATTTATTGTTTTCAATTCTTACCAATTTATATTAATTTTGTGTGGCATATAACTATTCTGATTAATATCTAAATTCATACTTCTTTAATATCAATTATAATAATTCTTATCAATTTTTCAAAAAAAAAAAAAATAATAAATTCTTTCTTATACTATAACAAATAAATTAACATTAACATGGACACCAGACATCGATCAAAGGCAACAAAAGATAATGTTGATGAGGACAGGTCCGAGCAAGGAGATATTCCAGTAGCTCAAACATCCGGATCTGAAGTGGTAAGTTCTCCAGAGGATAGCCAGGTAATGAAAATGTTAAACGCTCTAATGTTACAAATGAATCAAATAACTAATAAAATAGAAACCACTAATAATGAATTGAAAAATAATAACATTGACATGAATAACAAACTAGATGCTAATAACCTTGACTTAACTAATAAAATAGAAACCACTAATAATGAATTGAAAAATAATAACATTGACATGAATAACAAACTAGATTTTACAAATAATAAATTGGATATAACGACCAAAAACCTAAAACAAGATAACATTGATTTAAAACAAGAATTAAATAACTTGAGTAGTAATTTAATAACTAAATTAGAAACCAACATGCAACACATTAATGAAAAATTCGAACTTAACAACGCCAATATAGACAACAAATTAAGTGCTTTTAAAATCGATCTGGAGGGAAAAATAGCAGAAATCTCCATCGCACAAAAAGTTATGGAGGAAAATGGGTTAAAATATTTAATTAAACTGGACGAAACAGTCAATCTTCTAAATTCACAGTGGGAAAAACGATTAGGCAAAACCAACAAAATAGAATCCAATAACATTGAAAAACGATTAGACTTAAATAACATAATAGGATCTAGTTACAACAACATAAGCAAGAACTTAGATATCACAAAAAACATAATAGAAGCTAAACGCAATAAACAAAATAACAAGATAGATTTCAAAAATGCCGATCAAAAATCAACCAATAATAAAACAATTAATATACATAAAGAGGTACTGGATAAGAATACAATCAATAATATGCACAATATTAATAATAAGGAGACAACTAAGATAATACAAAATCATAATACTAACATACCGCTTAGAAGAAAAACTAAACCCGATTTTCCTAATCAATTTTTAATAAACGACAAAGAATATCAGAACTTTTTAATAAACAATGCAAGGGAAAATAATAACTTTAACATAGGGAAGACGGGGATTAATAACGTTAATATTAACTTATCCCATATTAACATCAAGAATATTAATCATAATTATGCAACCAACAACACACAATCAAAAATCACGTACATACAAAACATAGCCTTAATTTCAACAAACTTAATTATACATGATAACACAAATAAAATATTAAATAAAGAAGGCATGATAAACAACTCTGTAATATGTGAATACTTAAATAATAACAATTTCCTTAATAATTTATCCAATATAAAAATCAATACTAATATACACATTCACACAAAAATTATAAATACATACTCACTAATTAACAAAAACCTCCATAAATCTCAAGGTAGAGGCAACATGATATTTCTACACAGGGATAACAACATTGATATCTTTAAAATAGTTCGTCGAAAAATAAATATTTAAAAAATACGATGACAGAATCTCGATGTTCTAATACACACGATGATGAACAAAGCAGAATACGGGGATACGAGTTATAATTACAGATAAATTAAAACAATTACACTTAGATTAAACATAAACAAAGAGATGATAAACACAATTTAATACGAAAGAAAGAACACAATATGATACAATAACTGAACATATAACAAGTCAAATAATAATGTATAAATTAAAGAGAAAACAAACATAACTGGAGCTCAAATATATCTACTAAATATCTATAATTAAGAGTTATATACTCTGAGAAAAAGAAGGTAACATCACATATTCAGATGATGAAAATAAATTACAATAGAACAATTATTTAAAATAATATTGGTATTATCAATAGAGTTTAAAAGGGGAACCAATTCACTTATAAACATGCGAAAGGTAAATAATGAAAGTTTAAACGTATTAGTATTGAAAAAGAGAGAGTATGATTGAATAAATAATAAAGGAGTGTAGATATGACATAAGAGGGACTAGGTAAAGATTTTAAAGTTAGAAGGACTTAATATATGATAGGGGTGTATAGAATTATATGAAAATAAATGAATTATTATTATTATGAAAATATTAAAATATAGACAAAAGTGTCTTCTTATAAGGTAGAAAATATATATTACTGAATGGCATTTTACGATAAGAGAAGTGAAGGTGAATGTAACGTCTTGTATGTATAATGAAAGTATTATTTATTATGGAAGCTAAAGCTTAGATCAGTATATCAATTATAATTAAAGATTAAGAATAACCAGTTATAAAAAGAATTATTAAGCATGTACCATCAATGAAAGAAATAAACAAAATACCCTAACAATTATAACACTACAGTCAAATACCTGAATATTTAATGTAATTAGTACATGAAGTATATAACACCAATTTTTAAACACAGAGAAAAGCCCAGTATTACAACTATGTTACAGATCGAACAACAATACATTATAAAGTATAACACTAATAAAGAAAGATTTAACTAACACAAAAATATTACTAATACATATATACAAACTAAATATAAGAAACCTTATTAAAAGATATATAATAATGCTATTAAAATGTAGGGAATATGTAACATTTATAAAGATATAATAAAACATAAAAGAAGTTAATAAACAAAACGAATACAGAAAGTATAATGAATATAAAGACAAATATTATAAAAAGAAACGAGATTTTTAAAATAAATAATCATGATTTACAATTAAAAAAAAAAAAGTTTGAAGTGAATAATAAATAATTTATATATTAGAAAAGAGAATTACATAATAATTATTATTTTGTTCCAAGTTGAATTTGTTTATTTGTTTTTTTTTAAATATGTTGACACATGATGAGGGAGATAAACAAGTTGATGTTCTTAATTCATTTTCCATATCTGGGAAAAGAAATAACTTCAGTACATTCGTTTTTCTTTTGACGGGGATAATGTAGTGGTACAACCAGCTCAGGTATTCCAGCACCTACAATGGAAAGTACAGGTACACAATCAATATAAACACCTGTATAAACAATAAATTGGTGGACGGAATTTGTGAAACTAACATCGAAATGTAAATAAATTAATACAACGATAACTTTAAAATTCATCATTATCTTATTTTGATTTTAACTAACTTTTTATATTTTAATTTCATTTTTTCATTATTCTAATTATACGCGCGAAACAACAGGTATTTAATTTATCAACATCAGGTTTATATCGACGCTAGATAACCACGCCCACCAATTCAAAATTATATGAACCCCGCTAAAGCAAACTTTACGGTAGAAAACATTACTAAATTTATATTCAAATCATATTTTAGGTTAATGTAAAATATTAAATTAATTTTCCCTTTATGTTAAAATCAAAACATTGTATAAACTCACATTTTAAATTGATGTAATTAAACTAAAATTACGAGATTATTTCGATATAGAAATAAGGCTTTGGAATAAAAAATAAAACGCGATCGGCGTCATCTGATATAAAACTTTCAACATAAATGGCCGTTTTTGAGTGTACTTCCTTAAAATAAATTTTTAAAACATCTTTAAAGTGAAAATCTCCTACCTAGTGTTGAATCATTCGATAACCAAATTAAAGGCCCACCTTTTGAAGAAAAAATCTCAAGAATACCTCAACGCAAACGTGAGATATCGTCCTAAGCATCATTTGAAGCAGAGAGCAGGGCAAGCCAACGATTTACACCACTCAACTCGACGAACTCCGCCAAAGACGGTGAACGAGGCCGTGCTTCCTGGTCTGCCGCATATCCACATATTGAGAAGTATATCAGATCTAGGAGATCAACATCAGGTTCACCTACAACGTTTATTCCAAATTATTTAATTTTAAAAGTTATAATTGCTCAAATTAATCGCTACAAATTATTATTTCATGTATCAAATTCAATTTTAAAGTAAGCATCAATTTAAAGCGTTGAATTTTACAGATATTTAGCTACAAATAAGCTTATACTCACCAAAATAATATAAGATATAAAAACTATTAAATATTTGTTTATATTATCTCGTACACATAACCTCATCACCATTTCCCACATGTGCACTTATTAATTTCAATTTTTGTCACATCTTGCATAATTTATATAATATTAAATACAGTTTCCTATTTTTATCTCTCAATTTTGTTGTTACAGTTTTCTTATTTTTGTGATATTAAATTTTTATTTATCTATCTAATTCAATCTTTTATTTGTGAAGTGTGATTGTTGTGTTTGAGTGGAGAATACACTGATTGGTTTGTAGCTGCAAATAATACACCTGACCGACCGTGAACCCTGAGATTATTAAAAATTAACTTTTACACTCAAGCTCTACCGCAATTAGCTAGTTATATTAAAAAGGGTCAGATAGCGTTGATTCGACTAAGGATATTTGTATATTGGCGCCCACATTTTAAATTTAAAATCATTAACCTTTCATTCTTTTAGATTTTCAATTTTTATAATTAATTCATATACTATATTCTTAGTTAAATCCTACTCAGCGCATCGATTGGCACTTTACAATATATATATATATATAATATATATATATATATATATATATATATTGTTGTGAGGCAAATTACCACCAACATTTATAGATGTTAATTTAGTTTTTTTAATATATGAATAAAATTCTGGAAAATTAAAAACATATCATATTATACATCTTTAAACTCTAAGGATAAGGAAATATTAATATATTATGAACAGTTTTTAAATATCCCAATTTATATTAGATATTAAGCAATAGGTAATTAATTCAGAAGGAAATTGTAATTAATACAAAATTTGAACATTTAAATTTACATCATTTCCGTTATTCGGATTATCCAATGATAGATGTGAATCAAATTTTAAGGGGACGTTTTGTTTTAAACGGCGTCATTTCGGGGAGTCTTTCGATATAGCCCGTGAGAGACGGTCCCCATTTTTCATAAATTATTAGCGTCGTTCTTATACCGTTAATTACAAAATCAGATTTTTAAATTAATTTCGACGATATAACGTATATAAAATATTCTCAATAGATAGTGTAACATATAAGTAATTAGAGAAAATTCTTTTAAATGTCGTATAACAGTGTTTAAATTAATAATTAACGAAAGCATCATTTTGAAATTGAAAATCCAACATGGCGATTCACTATAATTAATTTGAAAAACTCGAAAATAAAGAAGATTTCCGTATTTTGGGAACCTTATGTTATAAATTCATATCCTGAACTTCCTGTCCTTCAACAAGAGCAATTAATTTAGAATTTCGAGAAGATTTATTGAATATTTAGAAGATCCAAGAGATTCTTCCCTTATCCCACATCAATCGAGGCAATATCCTAGTTCCTTCCTTACACCCGGACCATACTTAACATCCCATTAAAGAAGGTACCAAAAATTATATACATAAAGAGACATTAATTTGATTATATCTTTAAATTAATCGATAGATTTGGTAAACTATTCTTATTCATTTAAAAAACTATTCAGAATACTTTTCTTTAACTAATAAATTCATTTCACTTACTTTTTGAACGTTTATAGACCATTCGGGGTCTGAATAATTTACTGGGATTATATATTGGATGTGTTTAACCTCATTTAGTGTAATAATATTCCGAACTTTTCGGTTTTCAGTACAATCAGGGTTATATTGCACCATAAGTTTGATTTTTACGGTTAGAGTTTACACAACTCATGTTTCCTTTGATACAACCTTTCCAACGTTCTGTAGTTTAGATTAATTAAATTTCCTGGAGAAGTATTACATAAATATAGGTGATAGTAATATTTAAATCTAGAAATAAGCATATACAAGGATGAATACCTACCTGTAAAGGTATACCTATATCTAACATCTTATTTGTTACATTTTTTTTTACTAAAAATCTTGAAATTAAATAAATAAATATATTATTTCTGTTGTCTGACATTTGCGTTTTGTTTGTTGTTATATTAGTGAAGTTACTTAAGTTGCTAGATAGGTCTCTTTAGTCTACCTAGTCTAGCGTAGTACTTAACCCCTTTATTTCGCCTAGGGAGTTATAGCCAACCAGACATAGATGTCCTTTTGGTACGTAAAAGGTTTCAAGGATTGATATATGTGTTTTTTATTTTGATATCGATAATTATCATTATTAGAAATTGGTGAAATAAATAAAGATTTGTTTCATGGTTTATACATGTTTATTTCCACTGCAATAACGGACCAATTTACACGAACCTGAGATATTTTGTAATTTTCAGTAAGAGTCTTATCATTGTATACCGAATGTTGTAAAATGCCGCGCCTATTTCACTTAGCAATTTTTAGTGGAAAATCATATTGTCGCTGTTGCATTTCTTAAGCGCTTTCGCTGGCGGGTTTACTACAATATATATATATATATATATATATATATATATATATATATGAAAAATATAGTGTATAGCGATGAAGTTGCGATCGATAATGCAGATGACGTTCGTCAAAGTATTTTCGCGGCCACTGAACGTGTTTAAGAACTCATTGTGCTATTTTCAACCTAATCCATAAAGCATTGATTTTTTATTGTATATTTACTTCTATGTTTAACTTATTACTCCCTCTGTTCCGAGCTATGGTATACAAAAAAAGAAATAAATACATCTTTCTTCCATAAATTTAAAATTTATTTAAACAAATTTAGATTTGAAATTATAACTAACTAATTAAATTGCGGACTGTAGCAAGAACCTCGTCACTACACCTTGTCAATACAGGTAAACGCCCCTCGTAACGAAGCTTTTCTTTGTTCGCATCTTCAATTTTGTAATTGTTGCCACCGGAAGCCATCATACTTGACCTCATACAATTTTGAAGTGTCAAAAAGATGAAATTTCTCCCTATTTAATGCATTGAAAGCATTTTGCACACATTGGCTTAATTTGTCTATTGCTTTTGGCGACTAATGGTGCTGGAGCGATTGAATTGGATTAAAAAAGCCAAGATCTAAAACACTTAAATGTGGAGTATTTGATGATCGCGATGTGAATTGAATGTTCCATCACTCATTTAATCCTTCAGTAAGCAGACCGTCATCATTATCAGAAAAATGTGGTTTGACATTGTCTTGTTGAATGTAGATGGGTTTTGCCTTATTTGCAACTGGAAACTTAAATGTAAGAGCTGGCAAAATATTTTTAGCATTTTCTTAGATTCGACAGCGTTGATAGATTTGATGGGCTTGGTGACTTATGTTCCTCTTTGTCGAATCTTACTGTTTTGTTTGGCAGATTCTTGTTAAACAAATGGCCAAAGTCCTACTTTTCCGTCAAAATACTGTTTTTTAGCAGAATTATACCTGAGTCGAGCTACTGCAGTCATGAACATCACTTTTGTAATAAAGTGCTTACTTTTACTATATCTCCCTGGATATTGCTCATCAAGCAGGGCATAATAAATCGTTTAATTTGAGTTAAGTAAAACCATTATTCTACATGCACGTAAGCATACATGTCATCAAAAAATCCATTTTCCTTAACCAACGATAAGCAAAATGCTAGTCGAGCTAGTTTGTTTTGTTCTATTAACATTGGTTTCACTGTTGAGGATATCCACTTTAGCTGTTTACTTTGTTTAACCTTTCAGTGGTCGCGTGAACTTTTTGTACGTCAGTGGTCGCACACGGTCTCAGAGACCAGTTTACAAATTTACAAAACTAACTAAAATTTCCAAATAATTCCTGTAGCAATCAGATGCCAACTAATATCAATATATTTATTAAACGTAACATTCAGTCTTCAATGTACAGAAATACGAGTAAAATAACAAAATTTTGACTCGCTATATCTTATAGTACATATAAACAAAAAAAAATCTAATTAAATCTTAACTAATTGCAGATTTGTGTAGAAATGTGTAGATGTGTAGAAATTGATGCAACGAATTAGAGCGGCAATGGAATGTATGTGAGAATTCAATAATTATGTGTTCTAATTAGCATTACGTTTAACATCATTAGTATATATACACGCAGTATAGAAATGAAAGTCGTATCTATTTCAGGGTAAGGTGTATTGACAATTAGTAATAACTATGAAACGTCGACGTCTGCACATCCCGGATGGATACGGCTTTCACACATTTTTTCATATATATATATATATATATATATATATATATATATATATATATATATATAAGTAGACAAAGAGTCTTTGCCGTTAAAACAAGTATGTAAAATAAAAATTTACTACGTGTTTTTTTAATGTGTTTGCTGGAAATAGAAAATTTTTTAAATGGTTTTAATATGTAATAACAATAAGCTTTTAAAGAAACAATTTTTAATTAATATGACGGTTTGTCTGTATTACGTGAAGTTCTTGTTCTCTGCCGGTTTTGTTTTTTAAAAATGTATATATCTCTCACAAAAAATAGCCCGCTTTTGTAAGTATTGATTTTTCTTATAATTAGTAGACTAAATTAGCTAAGGTTGTATTTTGTTTTGATTAAAGTGACCTCTGATGAAGCTCTAAATCTGCAGAGCGAAATATAAGGTATAAAATAAAGGACTCTAATTGACTAATTAAAGGTTTTTATTGCCGGATTCCCCAACAATTTTTATATTATATATATATATATATATATATATATATGTATTATTACAACAATAAATCAATGCACTAATATTGATCAAAGGCAATTTATACCTAAAAGCTCAAAATAATAAATGTAGCAAAACGTTTAAGCGTGCTGGTATCTAACCAGGCTATATATTATATGATAACAAAGATATTGTTATTGGGCAAATTGAACCATCATTCCAGCTAACTGCAAAGGGAAATACAGAAATTAACATAAAAATAACATACAATAGAATGGTTAAATTGGCGGACATAATTTGTAAAATTAGTATCGAAATGTAAATAAATTAATATTACGATAACTTTGTATATTTCAAATTAATTTATAGTTATTTCAAAATTAACTTTTTTATTTATTTTTTAAATTGTCATTTTCATAATTAAAATCATTAGCGCGAAACAAACAGATAGCTAATTAATCTACATTTAAATTTTGTATCGATACTAATTAGACACGCCCACTTTTTAAATGTATACAAACCCGCGAATAGGTTATTTTCTTTCTACGCATAAAACATAACCCCACATTCAAAAACTCATAACAACTATTTAAAAAACATTATTTTAATTTTGTTTGTATGTTTAAATCAATATTCCATTTATATTCAAATTATTATTACATGGAATTTAAAGTAAAATTCGAGGCTATTTCATAAATGCACACTAGGTTTTCAAAGAAATAATTGCCATCAAGGCGTCAGTAGAAATTTTTATTACGAGTGCCAGGAAAAAGTGCTACTCCGAAGTTTTAAATTTAATAAAATCTAAAATACCTGAGTTAGAATTTTAAAAGTATCCGGAAAAGAAACACATAAATTTGGAGCTACTTTAAAACCATTTTTGAAGACGATAACACCGAAGAGCGGCCAGTAATCGTTCATAGCATCTTTTCGATTGGAACACCGGCCCGAGAAAAACCAACGCCGTCGAAGTACGCCAAAGCCGGCATCGAAGTATCGAAGACTCCGTACTTGAACCATACTTCGAATTTCCTGATCTACGCCGACATCATTCAAGATACCTGCCCATATTCTTCGTAAAACAGGTTTTATTAAGCTACATTATGTCGAAAAAGACTTATTAAAACATTTAACAACTAAAACAAAATTTTACCAAATCAAAACTCATAATATTTACTTTAAAAATTACATTTTCAACTTACAAAGAATTTGTGAAAGCACTTTTATTATTAAGGATTGTTGTACTCACCTGAATTGTTTGTCGATGTATTTATATTATAATTTACATGAAAATATAATTACCATAATAACATAACCTTTTCAATTCACACGTGCACTTAATATTAATTTTATAATTTGTCGTTAGGCACGTTTATTTGTTATCGTGTAGAGAAATTTTATTTTAATAAACTTTTACACATATTTCCTTAACAAACTCTTTTATTTATCAGTGCTTAGCTGAAGATTACTTAGTTATTTTATTATAAAACTATTTTCTACCATGCACATAGGGATAAATAGACCGACGAAGATCCTAAGATAGTCAACTTTGCATAAAATAATGCTTGCTCTCCGACATCTAGCCGCAGACACAGAAATTATATGAGAAGAGATGGTGAACTTATGTACTAGGTTTTTAAACAAACCAAGGCGCCCAACCATTAGTATAATTCTAATACTATTCAATTAACATTAAACATACAATTAAAACTATTGTACATTATTACTTATTATTATTAAATCTCATCAGCATTTCTTCAATATATACGTAAACGAAAGATCTCGAATACGCGCACACAAGCGAAATAAAACCTCTAGTACGTAATTTACTACTAAATAAAATACGACGTTAAATATTTCTACAACTAAAAAAACTCATTCAGCAAATTGATAATTTTTACGTGACATTAAATACGACATTACGAATATGTATGACGCCAACGAAAATTTCAGCATTATTTATTAATTAAACATTGTTTGCAAACGAAAAATTAGCCTTCGGATTATAAATGTATGTCGATGCCAACTTCACCTCAATGGCGTCTCTTTCGTTTCTCTTTAATGTTACGTTAGGTAATTTATTCCGTTTCGATGTGTGTTAAAGTTATCGGAAATTAATGATGACAGCCGACGAGAGAAGCCGGTAAACAAAGTCAGTAACAAAAACCAGTAATAAGAGCCCTAAGATAATATTTTTGCCGTTAGCAAAGGCAAAATACGTAAATAAATGCACAAAAACTTCGTAAAGAAAATGGCGTGAAGCGTTATTAACCTAACTTGGTCAAGAGTACAAAATAAATATCAACATAGACAATGGCGCAAATCCAATTATATATAGGTGTTAATTAACAAACGTGTGTATGCCACAATATCCACCTATTTCGGTGTATAATCAAAACTTACGATAATTCACACAATAATCAGAAAGCAGCGATACAGAAGCACGTACGTCCTAGCGGATATGCTAAACGGAAGTTAAGCACGAGGCCATACAACTTTCCCACGCATGCCGAACCGCGTAAATTCTCAACCAGTCATTTTGCGGTAAGTCAGTCTCGTGATCTGCCGACAACTGCATAGTATGACGAGGCACACTCGAAGGAAAAAGGCATGTATAATAGGCTGCAAAACACACAACTATTATTTAAAAATTATGTTTTTTAAACGTAACAAACATTATAAAAGCGAGTATTTTAGAAGTCGATTGGCAAGTCATTCCACATCTGCCTTATACTTTTGATCTCGCTCCGTCAGATTTCTATCTCTTTCGCTCTCTATCATACAACCTTCAAGGAAACTTATTTAATAACGATGTCGCACTTCTGTATCTCGATTTTTTCACTTCCAAACCACAGGAATTCTTCAAGCGTGGAATAGAAAAATTGCCAAATCGTTGAGAGATAATCGTAAATAATGGAAGACAACATATTTGTTTGTTAAACAATTAATAAATTTGAGTTCAATAAAGACGCTACGAACTTATACATCAACATGATATAAATTTCTCAATGTTCAAACGCGGCGAGCTTAACACTATTGTGTTGTATCATTCTATAATATCTTATTCATGTAAGGTAATTGATATCGTGTATTATACATGTAATTATTTAGATTAAATAGCTAAAACGATTGATTATTTAATAGTTAGATTAGTTAATTTTATACCGTTTTAAATTTGCGACTTTGGAGTATTATCATGGCAATAAACCTAAATATTTCTACATTTTTCTAGTTACGAATTAACTTATATTTAAATATCCAGTTAGTAATGTTTAACCGAATGTTTTCAGGTTCCAGGGAGAACCTAAAATGAGTTATGAATATCTCCCTTCGGTTTATAATTTACTCTATATTGCGGTAATAATTTACTTTTTGCGAGAATACGCAGCCTTGTGTTTTGTGTAACTGTTTTTGTTCATTTATTATTACAACTGTAATAACTGTATTCGTACAGTCATCTTCAAACTTATCTAAAATGATTATTAAAAATATTATAACCACAGTGAGTATATAACCATAGGCGAAAAATTGGAACCTTTAGAGGGAGGTGCAGTTTCGTTCAGTATATACCGAATAAACCGGCAAAATATGGCTTAAAGATATTTGCTCTTAGCGATGCGAGGACATATTAGACCAGCGCATTTGAAGTTTACTGTGGAAAACAACATGAGGACCAAATTGTAAATCCAACTCTCCTTCCGACGTGGTAGTAAGACTTTCAAGGCACGTTAAACGTACCAACCGTAATTTTGCCACAGACAATTGGTACACCAATTATTCCTTAGCATGCTCAATGTTAAAACAAAAAATAACGATGATTGAAACTATGCGAAAAAATAAAGCAGAAATACCTCCTGAGTTTCTGCCTCACAAAGATCGAGTTATTGGATCTTCATGTCATAGGTTTCAAAAAGAAGTTTTCATGGTGTCCTACGGTCCAAAAAAAGTCAAAAGCTGTTGTATTAATTTCAGATATATGTATTAATTTCAGAATAATAGACAAAACAACTGGTAAGCCTCAGATAATACTTGACTACAACTTGACCAAAGGCGGCGTCGATACCGTCGATCAATTATGTGGTGGGTACTCTGTTTCACGGACCACTCGTAGATGGCCGTTAGCATTATTTTATGCTCTGCTTAACATTGTTGGAATAAATGCTCTGATTTTGCTTACTGGTAACTTACAAAACCAAAAAACTCCAAAAACTTTTCTCAAGAATTTGACGCTTTAACTAATGAAACCTCATTTGGAGGAAAGGTCTAATAAAACGTTGCCTTCAGATATTCAGTTATTTTTGAAGCGCTGTAAACCTGCAGAAGAACAAATACAGGAAAAACAATGAAAAAAAACAAACAAAGAAATAAATTTACGTCAACAATGTGTGACAAATGCGATCATTTTGTATGTCAGGAACACAGCGACACTACAACTACTTGTAATAGATGTAAATACAATTTCTAAATAAGCGATGAAAACGATTAACCTTTTTTCGTTTGTAATACTTACTTTCTATATAACAAAATGTTAAATTCAATAGGAAAGTATTTTTCTGTACTATTTAAAAATATTTAAGCGACTTCAAAGCATTAATTTACAGTTGGTAGCTAATATTCACCACGCGCTCGTCTACGAAATATTATAGGACGCGTCCGCTCGAGGGTTGAAGAACACTGTTTTCGTTGTTGTATAAATATGGAGATAAAGGAATTCCGAATGTTAATTAAACATTTTTACGTGGAAAAGCCTAGGAAAAATTACGTAAATATTATTGTGAATATGCCCCGTGCCATGGCGTAATTTGTAAGTGGTTTTTTTCCTTTACTGGTGGCCATACGAGCACGGATAATTAAGAACGTCCCGAACCATTCCCGAATCATTTACTTTAATTACCCCAGAAAAAGTAATAAAGTCCATGCCTTTGTAAGTAGTAATTTGTAGTAATGAAGTTAACATTTCAACCGAACGAGTATGTAATATTTTTCATGAAGATTTAAATATGAAGAAGCTATCCGTGAGATGGGTGATGCGTTTGCTTAGTGTTGATCAAATACGCGCTGGCATCCAAATATCAGGAAAACATTTTGCTATCTTCAAACATGATCACAAAGGATATGTCACAGTAGATGAAACTACATTATTATACTCCAGAAACGAAAATGCAGTACTAACAATTTCTTACAGAAGAACAAAGAAGAACAAATCGTTTTTTCGGCCGATAAGGCCATGGCCACAGTTTTTTGGGATTCCTAAGATGTTATATCTATTGATTATTAAAAAAGGAGAAAAGCGATAATTGTCCAAAGTTATGCTGATTTGCAGTCAATTTCCTGTCTCATTTTGATGTACAACTGAAGAAAAATGACCGCATTTGTTGAAGAAAAGAATTGTTCCGCCACGATAATGCGCCATTTCATTCGTCCGCTGTTGCTACAACAAAATTTGTCGAATTGTGTTACGAATTGTTGCCTCATCTACCATATTCGCTAGATCTAACTCCTAGTAATTTTCTTTTATTTCCAATTTTAAAAAAAATGGCTCGGTGGAAAGAGATTTTGGACAAATGAAGAAGTGATATTTGAAAAAAAGCATATTTTGCAGAGATACCGAAAGATTACTTTTTGGATGATTTGAAAAAAAAAACTAAAATATATTTTTTACCCTCAAGTAAGTACTTCATAGAAAAGTCACTCTCCCGACAAACGCCCTCGGCAAACACCTTGATTTCTGAAGATTTTCCGATTATTGGTCGCCTTATTTTTATTGTTTAATGATACACCAGTTTTACGGAAAATTGATACTGATTATCCACGTAAAAACATTTAATCCCATGTAGTAAATTCACTTGACCAACACTCGAGACAGGAAATTGAAAAACGTCCTTTCGAATGACTGGTAATAATAAATGAACAAAAACAGTTACACAAAACACAAAGCTGCGTATTCTCGCAAAAGTAAATTATTACCGCAATATAGAGTAAATTATAAACCGAAGGGAGATATTCATAACTCATTTTAGGTTCTCGCTGAAACCTGAAAACATTCGGTTAAACATTACTAACTGGATATTTAAATATAAGTTCACTCGTAACGAGAAATATGTAGATATATTTAGATTTATTGCCATGATAATACTCCAAAGTCGCAAATTTAAAACGGTAAAATTAACTAATCTAACTATTAAATAATCAATCGTTTTAGCTATTTAATCTAAATAATTACATGTATAATACACGATATCAATTACCTTACATGAATAAGATATTATAGAATGATACAACACAATTGTGTTAAGCTCGCCGCGTTTGAACATTGAGAAATTTATATCATGTTGATGTATAAGTTCGTAGCGTCTTTATCGAACTCAAATTTATTAATTGTTTAACAAACAAAATAGATGAACTAATCAATAATATTAGTATATATGTTGAGCACTTGTGAAATTATTACACTATTAAACTTAAATAAAACACCTTATATTTCACAAACAATAGTATATTAACTATATGTACATTTCATGTGCCCTGCACACATCATCAGTAGTTACTAAATTTAAAAGTATTATTTTTTAAATACATGTATAGTAAAAATATCTATCTATTTTTTTGGTTAGGGGTGTAAAAATTACAATTATAAATGGTCAACAAATGGTCAAAAAACATGCATATAAAAATATAAAACTAAAAATAAAAATAAAAAATTTTGGTCGTATATTGTAATAGTGCCTGTTAAAATCTATTGAAATTCCAAGAAAGGACAAATTATGGGAAAGACCGTTACCTATGAAAAACAAGACATCTGACTGTGTTTGGCATGTCGGGTTCTATTAAATAACAATATAGTAACGTGAAAAGGAAAATTAGTTATTAGATACTGTAGGTATACAATTTAAAACTTTATTATTAATAGGTGAAATGTCATTGTTAAGGAGGTAATTTTTGTATTTTTTCATATGTATGGCTTCCCACATGTCTAAATTTTTGCTATTACATTTTTTAATTAATTTTACATTATCTAAGCTGAAATTGTGTCCGGTATCTAAATGATGTAGAGCTAATGCTGATTTATCTACATTGTGAAGTTTTACATGAGCTAAATGTTCTTTGAAACGGGTTTGAATATTTCTTCTTGTTTGGCCGATATATAATTTTGGGCAGGAATTACAGTTAATTCTGTAAATACCTGATTCTTTCAGTGGGTCTGTGTTAACTAACTTTGTTTGAAGATGTTGTTGTAACTTATGAGTGTTGGAAAATGCAGGAGTTAGATTATATTTTTTTAACAATTTAGTTACGTTATTCTGCCAACTTTTGTGAAAAATAATTTTGCAATATTTTTTGGTATTACTCTTTGTATTTGGAGTTAATCTGGTTTTAAAAGTTTTTAGCTTCTTCTTTGCTAGTTTGTTTTTGATTTTATCCAACGGATACGATAAACAATTGGTGGATAAAATCAAAAACAAACTAGAAAAGAAGAAGCTAAAAACTTTTAAAACCAGATTAACTCCAAATACAAAGAGTAATACCAAAAAATATTGCAAAATTACTTTTCACAAAAGTTGGCAGAATAACGTAACTAAATTGTTAAAAAAATATAATCTAACTCCTGCATTTTCCAACACTCATAAGTTACAACAACATCTTCAAACAAAGTTAGTTAACACAGACCCACTGAAAGAATCAGGTATTTACAGAATTAACTGTAATTCCTGCCCAAAATTATATATCGGCCAAACAAGAAGAAATATTAAAACCCGTTTCAAAGAACATTTAGCTCATGTAAAACTTCACAATGTAGATAAATCAGCATTAGCTCTACATCATTTAGATACCGGACACAATTTCAGCTTAGATAATGTAAAATTAATTAAAAAATGTAATAGCAAAAATTTAGACATGTGGGAAGCCATACATATGAAAAAATACAAAAATTACCTCCTTAACAATGACATTTCACCTATTAATAATAAACTTTTAAATTGTATACCTACAGTATCTAATAACTAATTTTCCTTTTCACGTTACTATATTGTTATTTAATAGAACCCGACATGCCAAACACAGTCAGATGTCTTGTTTTTCATAGGTAACGGTCTTTCCCATAATTTGTCCTTTCTTGGAATTTCAATAGATTTTAACAGGCACTATTACAATATACGACCAAAATTTTTTATTTTTATTTTTAGTTTTATATTTTTATATGCATGTTTTTTGACCATTTGTTGACCATTTATAATTGTAATTTTAACACCCCTAACCAAAAAAATATATAGATATTTTTACTATACATGTATTTAAAAAATAATACTTTTAAATTTAGTAACTACTGATGATGTGTGCAGGGCACATGAAATGTACAAATAGTTAATATACTATTGTTTGTGAAATATAAGGTGTTTTATTTAAGTTTAATAATCAATAATATGTTGTCTTCCATTATTTACGATTATCTCTCAACGATTTGGCAATTTTTCTATTCCACGCTTGAAGAATTCCTGTGGTTTGGAAGTGAAAAAATCGAGATACAGAAGTGCGACATCGTTATTAAATAAGTTTCCTTGAAGGTTGTATGATAGAGAGCGAAAGAGATAGAAATCTGACGGAGCGAGATCAAAAGTATAAGGCAGATGTGGAATGACTTGCCAATCGATTTCTAAAATACTCGCTTTTATAATGTTTGTTACGTTTAAAAAACATAATTTTTAAATAATAGTTGTGTGTTTTGCGCCCTATTATACATGCCTTTTTGTATTGCCGCCAGTTTATCAAACTTCTTACGTTCTTCTCGTGTTTCTTTATCGTGGAACCTTGTGGATTGTAGCAAAAACAAGAACTGTTTGTAGCTCATGCAAGCTCTCAAAATAGGAAAACCAGTCCCGTCATTTGTCCACAGTTCTTTGACATTAGTTTGACTTCCTTTCCTTCTCTCGATTAGAAACAACTGGCCTAATAAAGCAATAATCTGTTTTACTAGTATTTTTATCGTCTCTGTCTCTACTGTAATTTACTCTCTTCTATTTCTCGAAATCAACATATTTGTATAATGCACGATGTCATATATAATGCTATCATAGATTAATTTAGAGAAAGCTTCAGTTTCTGTTGATACATCTTTTGTTGCTCCCTTTGGACCAGAGAATGTTTTTAAAATATTTTTTGAGTTGCACTTTGAAGATTGCAAATGATAACGGGTTTTGCGCCATTTTGTTTTTCTGTTTCTGCCGATATAAAAGTCATCGGTAGCGCCATCAGGCAGATTATCTTGATCGATTACCATGTCAGAGTCACTAGCTTCGGCAACACTAGTCTCTTCATTGTCTTCTAGTTCTATCTTCGAATCTGAATTGTGGCGCTACCTAGTAGTACCCTGTCGTTATAATTTCTTCATATTCTTCACTCCATTCCCTATCAACTTCTGTGCCATTTCCGTTCTCTACATCTGACATATCTTCTAATATTTGGTGTAGCTCTTCAAAATTGTTACAAGACATATTTCAAACAAATGCTTGTTAATAATAATAGGAGAGAAATATTGTCATTATAACAAACTAAAAATTATACTTACATGACCGGGCGCGAGGTTGCAAAACTCATAGAAGTAAATGTAATACGGCATAAACAAAAAAAATTAGGTCACATAAATACAACCAGCACTTCTCTACCAATAGCTAGCAAGATACTAAAAAGCAGAACACAAATAAGTCACCTGATCGCAGCTCACCCTCTCTCTATTTGACATTGGTAGCGATATTGCACCAATGCACCTACTTCAGGGTTACACAACTCTGTCGGATTTGTTTGAAACTTTGACACTAGACATCAGAAACATAGCGTAAGTCAGCACATAATCACCGTAGCGAAATGTTGCTAACCTTTGAAAAGTTAAACCGTCCTCGCATAAGCCAAGAAGTTTTATCAACATGAAACAGGTTTTGGAACTTGAAACTATTTCTACTCAAAACAATAAGCGTGTCGTAGTTTCTCCATGGCATATGGATCAAATGCAATTACAAACTAACGTCGGTATACGTAAATGCAAAAATGTTAATGTTATTTTACAATGTCTTTAAAATGTGAGAATTTACATAAGTGTTGTAGTAAAAATATGTGGCCCGTCTGGTCAACCCTTACTGTTGTACCATTGGGTACTAAACATGTTCACGAATAATTTTTTTAGTAAAGTAAATGTGTATTTCTATTATTGTATAAATGGTTTCTTGAAATCAGGGGTGCTCAGACTTTTAGGCATTGACATCTACCACAAAACATTTAGATGAGGAGCGATCGACACGTATGACTAGCGACTACTAGGAGTAGCCTGGTTACAATAAAAAAAACAGATTTATGAAAATAATTTACTGCAATTACTTATAATATATGAAATACCAAGTATATAGTTGTATAAGTGAAACGTCTAATAAAATTGCAACGTCAATCTCTGCTTTCATTTATAATTTAGATGTTGATGTATGGCACTACATATCATCCACAAACTTATCGAGGGACGGTTCATAATTACCGAGTGCCAACCGCAGGCAAGCTGAGAGATGTTCGTCAGTTAGTCGATTGCGATATTTTGTTTTAACAATTTTCATTTCTGAAAATGCAGACTCGCACATGTTAATCCGAGGAATCCTGTTAACTGAAGAGATATTTATTTTAAACAAGGATATTTGTTATCGGATATGAAAGACCAAAACTTAGCATCAGTTGTTTTGGCTTTGAGATGTATATCTCCAATTATCTGCAATACCTAATTTTGTACTGAAAAGATCTCCATATTGAAAGTGTTTGATATTTCAGTAGCAATTTCTTCAACGTCTTAACCAAAAAATGGATAAGCGATGAAAGTTACAATATCCGTCGGTTGCTTAAAATCAGAGAAGCGTCCTTCAAATTCACTCAGAATGCTTCTTAGTTGTGTCTTGTAGTTGCCATAATTTGAATTAGAACTTGCCGTTCTTTTGAAAGCTGGAAAATTTGTAAAGTCCTTTTTGTTTAGCTTCTTAATCAACAGCTTCAATTTATTTATAAAAGCGTTTGTTGCGCTAACCATATCGATAATGGTTTTATTTTTTTCCTGTAGTTCCAAATTAATGATATTCAAATGATTTGTCACATCCAATAGGAAAGCTAAATTACCGGGCCATTTCTCATTTTTAAGTATCTCAGTGCAGTCACCTCGTTCGTCAAGAAAAGAAATGATTTCAGGTAATAGTTCTTGAAATCTCTTGAAAAATTTTCCGCCGTTCATCTTATGTTGGTAAAAAGAAGTAAATCTGTGTGCTCAGCAGAGTCGTTAGCTTCCAATTGCACTTTGCAGAGGTGTCGTTGCAACCTTCGCCCACGGAATGAATTCACGATCTTTGTGGCAATATCTACGACATCATTCATATTTAGTATTTTTGAACATAGAACTTGCTGATGAATGATGCAATGGAATGCGAACAACAATAGTAAGTCTTGGTTAGTTCGACACAATGCAACAAATCCAATTTTATTGCCTGTCATTGATGGTGCTCCATCAGTTGTAATGGACACAAGTTTGTAAATAGGTAGCTCATATTGTATATTGTATTGCATATAAATTTAAGAAAACTTTGAAAAATATCTTCTCTGTGAGTTCTTTTTTTCAGAGGCAGCAACGTTAACAATTCTTCTTTAGCCCACATATCAGAAAATACCATTCGAATTAAAATACATAATTGAGCGGTATCAGTCATATCGGTGGACTCAAACTGCAAAGAAAATTATGTATATTCGATATCATTTTTTAGTTTAGATTCCAAATCTATTTGTATTTATAACTTCGATACGTCTAGTAACAGTTTGGCGAGATAATTGAACATATTTGATAGCAGATATAATCTCTGTTTTATTTTTGAAGTCATCAAATAATACATTCGCCGCTTCAACAAATGATTCTTTTACTGCCGCTCCAGCTTCTTACGTTTTAATTTTTTCGCCACACTCATTTTGAATTTAGGATATTACGTGTCGTTCAGATACTCAGTTATGACACTTATGACTGGTATAGTGTCGCGTCGTCGCGGAGTTTTATATAAAACTGACTAATTCGAGAAGAATCGGGAAGGCTCGCCGAACGTTACGCAGTTGCATTGCCTCGGGAGTCTCGCAAATTCCAATGAGAGACAGAGACGGCCTAGAGTTTACGTTCAAAAAAACTCGAATATGTGAAGTGATTATTTTTATTTCTTCGTGATCGACTCCAAAATCTATCGCGATCGACCGGTCGATCGCAATCGACCGTTTAGGCACCCCTGCTTTAAATGAATAAATTTAGCAAAGATGAGTTATTTAAATCCAACTTATCGTTAAGTAAAATTTGTTATTATCATTAATTGGTGTTGCAGACACTTCTTGGTGAAACATTTTAGTAACTGAGTTAATTAAATATTGAGAATAAAACACTTATATTTCACTGGTTTTATTAATTCTAACTTAGGTTTCGGCTGTTGTACCATTATCAAAGAGATCTTTAAATCTAGATTTGAAACATATATATAAATATGCTGTTTACTTTGATTTCAAAAATGAGCTGCAATTATCAAACGTGAATCGTTACAAACACATATTTATTGTTTAGAATCTTATGGAATGTTCTCAGGGTTTTTATTTTCAAAAGGGGTTCTTTCCAACTAGACCTAGCATTCAATGTAATAAGGAGAGAAACAATACGATAGGATATCAAATTTAATTTATTGTTCATAACATGCAAAAAAATACATTATTTTTTTTAACATGATCAACAAATAGAGTTTTCCAATACGTTCGTGATTCACCAAAAGTTAACGTTTAATGTAGTCTTATGCAGCATCGTGTTATCGGCCCTTTCATGTTTGTAGAAAACAGGATTACAGGTATTATTTATTTGGACATGTTAGAAATGTATGTGTTCCCTGAAGTTGAAGAAATTGAAAGGGAAAAGAGCATTAATGTCATTTTCCAGCAGGCTGGAGTTCCATGTCACTACAGCCTAATGTCCAAGAAGCTCTCAACAGAAGATTTCCCGACAATTGTATTGGGAGGAATGGTCCTGTCTTGTAGCCACCTAGAAGTCCAGATTTGATGCCATCAAATTTTTTCTTTTGGAGCTATGTTAAGAACCTTGTTTATTCTGAAAAAAATCGTGACCTACAGCATCTGAGAGAAGAATCAAGGTAGCAATTTCAAATGTGACTCCTGAAGTCTTTCAGAACACCTGGAGGGAGGTAGATTATCGGCTAGATGTCCGCGGTGCGACGAGGTAGCTCACATTGAAACTTTTTAGATGGGATGAAAAAATTTAAGATTTGCTGCGGCTTTTGATGTACAAATAAATATTCTACCATTTATATTAAGATTTTTATTTCGTTTGAAAAGACACCTTTTTCGACGACCTATATAACTATATTGGCTTCCATAAAGTTCCATTCTAAAAGAAATAATTACTTCCAATAACTATTTGCGATTCCACATACAGGTTCTGGTCCTATGAACTTCCTATTAGTACCTTCTTTGGCCAGTTCGTCGGCTATCTCATTGGCTTTTAATCCCTCATGTCCTGGCACCCATATCAGCCACACAGTATTGTCTTGTGCAAGTTTATTGAGGACCTGTTTACAATATTTCACCAGCTTAGACCTGGTAGATGGGTTCATAATGGCTTTAATAGCTGCCTGACTATCAGTTATTATGTTGATCTTTATGTTTGCGCAGCCGGCTTCCCGAATTTCCTCGGCGCAGGCTGCAACGGCAAACAATTCGGCCTGGAAAACCATAGTATGTTCCCCTGACGCATCGATATCTTCCTTCTAGGGCACATTTCGCATATGACTGCACCTGCCCCCTGACTAGATTGTGATCCATCCGTGTACCAGGTGCCGACACCACAATCGCTCGAACAACTTTTGCCTGTTCCCTGGTCGGTATAAATATGTTCAGATTAGCTGTAAGCATAATCTCAGGTGCCATACTGAATGGCTTCCTACAACCTTATTAGGACACTATATGTCATTGGCCTTCAGCCTCAGGGTCGCAGCCTTTGCCTCCGCATTTACGAATAGTTCCATCGGAGGGAGACCCACGATGGCCTCTATGGAAGCGGTTCCCGTGCTGTTCATATCTCCCGTGATTCCCAACAGAACCTGTCGCTGGAGATTCGTGAGGAGCCCAACCCACGATGTCCACCCGGTCCTCCTCCACCAGACAACTGCTCCATAGGTAATCGTTGGTCTTACTACTGCTGTGTATAACCAGTGTACCACATTTGGTTTTAGTCCCCAAGTCTTGCCAACAGCTCCTCTGCATCTCCAGAAGGGCTGCGTCGCCCTTTCTGCCACTTTAACTAGGTGTCTGCTCCAATTAAATTTCGCATCAAGTGTTATGCCTAGATACTTCACTTCATTGGTTAGTTCTAACTCTTGTCCAAACAGCCTTACGCTACCCAGATCATTTAGTTTTCTCATGTTGGTAAAGGCTACCAACTTGCTTTTTTTGAGGATTGACAGTTAATCCCTCCTCAAAGCACCATCTTCCCACAATTCGCAGAGTATTTCGCATGATGCTAGCCACTGTCCCCGGGAATTTCCCCTGGGACATTATGACAAAGTCATCGGCGAACCCCTGTGTTCATATTCCCTGGTCATTTAATGTCCTGAGGAGATTATCCACTACTACTCCTTGAGGACACCCCTTTGTTGTCCTCTTGGGGATCGTTTTGTTTTGCATTTGGGCATGAACTGCTCTGCTACGCAGCATGTTATGAACCCAGTTGCATGTGGTGCTTATTATTTTTCGATCTCTTAAAGATCGAATAATGGAAGACGTCGAGGTGTTATCGAAAGCTCCCTCTATGTCTAAGAAAACTGCAAGTGTAATTTCCTTGTAGTGTAGACTCCTTTCGAGCCCTCTCACCAGGCTATGCCGGGCACCCTCACCTGATTTTCATATCTGGTATGCACGTTGCAGTGGTTGTAAAGGAGATCTATTCAGAGCCCCTTCTTTAATATTTAAATATATCATTTCTTCCATAATCTTCAACATAAAAGAGGTAAGAGTAATAGGTCTAAATGATTTAGGGTGGGTATATGTTCCTTTTCCGGGCTTCGGAGTAAACACTACCCTAGTTTCTCTCCATGCCCTAGGGATATAACCCACAGCATGGCTAGACTTGAATATCTCCAATAGAGGACCCATAACTTCCACAATTCCCTCTTGAAGGAGCTTGGAAAACACTCCGTCTGGTCCTGCGGATTTATATGGTTCAAACGATCCTATCGCCCATCTAATTAAATGGGGCTTGAAGATCTCGTTTGATATCTTCCAATCATTCCTAGTCGCCCTCCAAGAGGTGACAACTTGATTGGTATCACAATCATCCATACGCTCCGAATCTGGAAAGTGTAGCCACAGAAGATACTCTAAAGTCTCTTCCACGGTACTGGTACACCTCCTGTCCGAATTTTGTATAAATCTAATTGCGTTGGAAGGACCTTTTTTGAGAATTCTGTTAATTCTGGCCATGTCAGGAACACCTTCGATGTCCTCACAGAATTTTCTCCAGGCCTTCCTTTTGCTCTCTTTGATTTTATCATTGTATTTATTGAGGAGAGCCTTGTAGGATTCCAAATTACCTGTTTTCTTCGTCCTATTAAATGACCAGCGAATTTCTTTCCTTAAATTGGTTAACTCTGTATTCCACCAGGCAGCCCGCCTAGCTATAAGGCGCTCCCTAAGGGGACAGTGATTTTCATAGCAGGAAAGAATGGTCCGTTGCAACCATTCAAAAGCCAACTCCAGCTCTTCCACATTCCCTATTCTAACAGAGATATTTCGGGTTGGAGCTAACAGGTCTTCCTTGTAAGAGCCACAGTCTGTTCTCTTGGGATCCCTATATAGTCTGGGTTCTGTTAAATCTGTATATAATTCATAGCGGGTATACGCATGATCAGAGAGCAACGGCTCGTCGGATACATGCCACCCCCTTACAATATCCCGTGTTCCCAACGTGCATATGGTTACATCTATAAATTATTCCCACCTTGATGTCTTAAATGTCGGTTTATCACCTTGTTTCAGTCAGTCAAGTTCAGTACCACCGAAATAGCTAAAGAGAGATTTACCCCTATAATTGTTATCCTTGCTGCCCCAAGCCTTATGATGAGCATTAGTATCTGCGCCGATAATCAATTCCAGATTGCTTTTACTGGTATATGCCACCAAGGCCTCAAGATCAGGCCCTCGTAGCTCTGGAGAGTCAATGGGTAGGTATAGAGACGCAATTGTCGTCTCCAATATCCCCCATCGACACTGAGTCTGATCCTGGCTGTCGTCATGTCCCCACTGCATAGCTCCATGATAGGCATCACGTCCAGGTCGGCTCTGAAACAGATACAAGTTCTAATTTTAGTGTTTCTGGTGCACCAACCAACAGCTCGCTTCCCTTAATCCGTAGTCCTCCCACCTTAGCTCTACTTATTCATAGCTCTTTGATGAGGAGGATATCGATATCTTTAGCCAGTGTCCTTTGACAAAGTGCCGCTGTGGTTTTCTGTGATTTTCTTATGTTGAAGATTTATTTGGAGAATCTTCAACATTTTGACGCTTAAAAGTTGATGCCTGAGATTCTCCTAAACTACCCTCATCCTGCATCAACGGTTTCTGGTCTTTACAAAGCTAGCCCTCTGAAAGCGATAGTAAGGTCTCCAATCAGTCCTCACCAACGTTTCCTCAGACTCCTTGTCTATCCGAAGGCCCACATGTAGGTCATTTTCGGAAAACCTGGAACGGAGGGTAATCCGTCGGTCCACTTTAAGCCCTGGATTTTGAATCTCGAGTCTTTCCAAGCCCACTGTCAGATCCTCTTTTTTAGTCTCTGGCAGAAACGCTAAAACTCGTTGCTGTTTTGGCAGCTCCTCGTTCTTCACGAGTTTCCAAACAGTTTCCTTTTCCAAGTAATCTCTCGTAGTATTGAACGAGTCCTCATCTGCACAGGTGACTCCGTAGTAGCCGTCCATAAGACGGGAGGATTCAAACCTCGGCGCCTTCTGTACCCTATCTATGACCATCATCATAATATCTGAGTTTTTACCTCTTGTATAGCTCCTACGTTTCCTTCAGTCACTATGCTGACCGGATGGTCCTTAGGAACTATTGCAGCCCTAATACCTTTCAGAGCTGCTTTGTAACTCACTCCCGAAGCGGAAAACTTCGTGCGGTTAGTTACTTTAACCTCTGGGGCGCCCTTAGCCGACGCGGTTCGCTTAACGGCCCCTGTTGGTTTAGGTTCTCCCTGAGGTTCTTTTTGGAAAAGGGGGAGTCTTATTTTACTCGTGTCCACCCCATGTTTCCTCATCTTCTTTAATTTATTTCTTTGTGCCCAGGAAATATGTTTTCTCTCCTTGGGTTCACAACGTTCTCAGTTTCAGTTTCAGACAAGGCTAGTAAATAAACTTTATAAGCTGTAATGAACTTTACTTTGGCAACAGAAGATGTCGCTGTTCATAGAAATAAATGCCTCGCCCTTTAGTAGTAAAACCTAGTGTAGACGGTAGGCCATCATTTTTGTAATAAACAGTTAAAGATTAAGTATTCTGTTAAAGCTAACAATCTTACATTTAGCAATAGTTAGGTGCAATTTTGTTCAAAGTAAACCATTCTTCTAGGATCGCGTTAATCAACTTTGAATTCGAATTTACCGCAGTTGAAGCTTTCAACTAACTTAGGAACTTAGAAACTTCGACGGCTATTATCTCAGATTACCTACAAGTATTTTTTCACTCGTACAACAGCCCGAATCGGGCTGGCATGGGCTTGCCTACAGGACCTCCTGATTTATAGTTTTGTCATATACCCGCAAAACTACCACCAATACTACGTAGTTAATATATTAATATATTAGATATTATGAAAGTGCTAAAGACTGTATTATCATTTCGTCGCTATAATGAGTTAATTAACACGATATTTGGCGAATTTATAAATAATAGGGGAAAGTATTCATACTTCCACAAGCGGTTCAAAAAGAAAGAATTGATGAGAACTCTAACATATGAGATTGAAAGACATATTTCAACTTTCTCCGTTTAAATGAAACACGTAACTAATTAATAATATTATTATAATATTAATAATAATACGATAATTAATTATCGTAAAACTACATTTTTTATATATTGTGTGCTAGAGTACCTGCCGTTTGTAAATGATAAAATAGCATCATTAATAAAAGAAATATAGGAGAGTTCGATTCTATCTGGCCGCGTAAGATGGGCATTATATAATTCTTTATTTCAACAATCCATCACTTTGGCTTTGATGTCATTTTTTTCTATTAAACCGGAAGCTAGCCTAAATCCGATGATGGAAGACCCCGATCAATAAGTTAAAAGAATAGACTTTTGAAATGATACAGTGAAAATAAGAAGAGAGTTTAATTTAAATGAAAAAGCACAATTTTAATTGACTTAAAACTCTGTTATAATAGCAAAAAATCGGCGCTCTCGATTAACGAAACGAATAAGAAGTAAATCAAAAAGAACATAATTACAACATTCAATAAAATGTAATGAAACATATATGCAAAATACATATCCGTAACTGTAAACATGGACAAACACCTCGTATTTTTAGCATTTACTTCTGTTCAATACATATGTTTCAGCCATCTAGGCCTCATCGGTTGAACTAGTGAAGCAATGTATATACAAATTAATACAGATCTGTTAAACAACGGATCTGTATCTGTATCTACATTTACGCTAAAATCGTCTCCAAGCCATAACCAGTTTCGTTCTATCAGGCGACACCAATTTAATCAGTGACATCTGACGGAAGAAAGCGACTAGGCCAGAAAAGGCGACCTTCCGCTCGAATAGCAAGGCTATTACGAAAAAGCGGAAAAATACGTATATTGGTGCTGTCCATTAACACGCGCCAGATGGCGGTAAATATACAAAAAAGGGATATTTATCAATACGTTTTGCACGTATTACGCGGTTGTTATATAATGAAACAGATATGCAAAATACATACAATTTGTATATACATTGCTTCACTAGTTCAACCGATGAGGCCTAGATGGCTGAAACATATGTATTGAACAGAAGTAAATGCTAAAAATACGAGGTGTTTGTCCATGTTTACAGTTACGGATATGTACTTTGCATATCTGTTTCATTATATAACAACCGCGTAATACGTGCAAAACGTATTGATAAATATCCCTTTTTTGTATATTTACCGCCATCTGGCGCGTGTTAATGGACAGCACCAATATACGTATTTTTCCGCTTTTTCGTAATAGCCTTGCTATTCGAGCGGAAGGTCGCCTTTTCTGGCCTAGTCGCTTTCTTCCGTCAGATGTCACTGATTAAATTGGTGTCGCCTGATAGAACGAAACTGGTTATGGCTTGGAGACGATTTTAGCGTAAATGTAGATACAGATACAGATCCGTTGTTTAACAGATCTGTATTAATTTGTATATACATTGCTTCACTAGTTCAACCGATGAGGCCTAGATGGCTGAAACATATGTATTGAACAGAAGTAAATGCTAAAAATACGAGGTGTTTGTCCATATTTACAGTTACGGATATGTATTTTGCATATCTGTTTCATTATATAACAACCGCGTAATACGTGCAAAACGTATTGATAAATATCCCTTTTTTGTATATTCAATAAAATGATTTAATTATTTTTTAGGCTCTACAAAAAATTTATAATTCGTAGAAAAATTACTTAATTAAAATTGAGTTTTTCAATATTAGATTATTTACAATCTCATCTAAGAATATTAAATGTAAGGAAACATGTGGTCACACACCTGATCGCCTAGCTCCTGAAGCTACCGGTGACGACATAAAGTGGCATAATTCACCTTCAAAACTACATACAATTTGGTATTAATATTCTTACGTTATCTTAACTGCATTGAACGTAAAACAGAGTCACGATAAAAATAGAGAAGATTATGTTGGTGTTTAACCACACCTGACGCAGATTGTATTGTCTGCGCTAGTTTTTCGAACAGGATCTTATGTTCATATCTTGTTAAGGTTATAGACGCTTTAGTTACCCAATTTTGGCGATAAAGAGACCGATTTCTTTCTCAGTAGGAAGTCGTTGATGGAGCTAACTCAATTAAATATCGAATCCGAGAAAGATATCTTCCTGTCCAAGCATGTGTAACTGCTTGTAGAGGAAGAACTGCTAAAAAGCGCTATGGAAATTACTATACCTAAGAGCCTAAACTTCGTGATAAACGTTAAACATAAAAAAAAATATAAGGAAAATGGAATCTTTGTAATCTATGTAATCTTTGTAATATACACCTGCGCGCATAAAAATCGGCCCACCGTAAACTTGAGATTTTAACTATATTTTGTTTCGTATCTATATCACGGATAAAAAAAATATATATATTGTTTGAAAGACAATTTGATATGCTATGATATGAGTAAAAATTTAATGAAATTTATTTCGACTTCTTAAACTTAAAATTGTGAAATAAATACAAGAAACAAATTATAATTTTTATTACTTAAACTAACAACTAATTTTTAATAATGGGTATGACCTCGTCTTACCCTAATATCTGTCATACGATTAGGCATAGATATAATCAAGTTCGATATTGTTTCTTGTAGAATATCAACCCAATCTTCTTCTACTGCAACAATAAGCTCTGGGATCGAGGTCGGGGCACTAGGTCTAGCAGTAATTCTTCGTTTTAGCTCATCCCATCCATGTTCGACCGGATTAATGCCGAGATTGCATGCTGGCCAATCCATATCCCGAAAATCGATTTCTGTAATGTAATTTTGCACTGTTCTTGCGGTGCGCGCCTTAGCATTTTCCCGCATAAAAATAAATTCCTCTCAAATGTAGTCGACGTAAGATACCACATGAATTGCTAAATCTCCTCGATGTACCTAGCGCCCGTTAACCATCTTCTCCCGTGACCACAGCCAGTTCCTACGGATGAGAACTGAGTTGGTTCGTATTCCCATAGAAATTGCAACCCAGATCATACAGGAACTACGTTTATAAGCATTCCGCTCTACAATTCAGCATTCTGAAAATCTCTCTCTTGGCCTCAGGTTGCTGCCATAGAGGCATATCTTGGCCTAGTCTGAGAATAAAACAGACCCCCATTGTTCCACTGTCCAATTCAGATGCTCCCGTTCAAAACGCGGGCGTGCTTTACGATGAGTTGTGGTAATTTTTTGACGAAGTTCAGGTGTTTTATAAGTCAGATTACATTCCTTTAGGCTTCATCTTACTGTCTACTGACGACTAATTGCCACACCTTGTTTTTCACGGAGCTGTTGCTGAACTTGAACCACATTAAGGTGACGATTTCTTAATGTTGTTGACACAACAAAGAGGTCATTACGATCCGTTGTATGTTGCTTTCTGTCGGTTCCAGGTCGCCTATGAAAGGATCCAGTCTTCTCATAACATTGGTACATTCTTGGAACAGCTGCGCGTGTCATTTTCAGTTGTTGAGCAACAAGCTCGCCGATTAAGTCATTTTCGATTAAAGCAATTACTTGGACGGCTCTTTAGGGTGAACTAACACACTTGAAAACTAATTAAATTATGAAAAACGAATAATGCGCAAATTTCAATTGCTAAGGTAAAAATTTCAATCTGCCAAAAGTATGTTATTCTCGTTATAACCACAACATAAATACGTTTCATTTGCTTACTAGTTACTACGCATATAGACGATAAGCACACTTGACAAATTTAAACTCATATCAAAGCGTATTAAATTGCCTTTTAAACGGCATATATTCTTTGTTGGTCTGACCAATAGATTTGAAACAAAATATAGTTAGAGTCGAATGTTTACAGTATAGAACTAATTTGAATAATTTAAGGAAAACAGAGAATTGGGTGTCTGCAAGTACATACAATGTGCCGTATCCTATTGGAATTATCAATAAGTATATACAGGATGGGCGAACAGAAGAATAAGGGTAAGGTATGAAGGTTCATACACGCTCTAAAAAAAACAGGCAACCTACGTAGCTCTGGCGCTACATATATTACTGGTAAAATACGCAACAGAGTGTTGCATCAAGATAAAAAATCCAGAAAATGGACTAGACAAGTCAAAGGTCACACAAAGGGAAGAAATTTAAATGAAAAGATTAAAGAGATATCATCGAAATATAGAAGAATTGAAGGCTCCTTTGACAACTAGCTCCACACGCGGATCAACGCCCCCCAGAAACGCGGGGTATTAATACACAAGAACGTTTATTCCAAAAAAAAAATTGAATGCATCAATACGTTAAGTACGCATTACGCATTTGTTACAAATGAAACAGATATGCATTACAACTATTTGTATCTGTACACATGGACATACACCTCGTAGTTTCCAACGTTTACTTCAGCGACACGTGCTTCTGTCTTAATAGACGTCGTCAGTTTGTCTAATGAAGTAAAGTTTGATGGCTCGCCTTCTAGGCAAGTAGCAAATTTTGTCCTATTCGGTGGCACTAAACACTCTAGTGACATCTGACGGACAAAAGAGACTACGCCGAAAATAGCGATTTTCTCTTTACCAGTTATGCCGGTACAGAAGGGAAAAAAATATGTATATAGATGTAAGTCCATTAATACAATAAATTTGAATACATTGACACATATACAAATAGGTGTAATGCATATCTGTTTCATTTGTAGCAAATGCGTAATGCGTGTTTAACGTATTGATGTATTCAACTTTTTTGGGTATATTTGCTACCATATGGCATCGTGTTAATGGACTTATGCCTGTATACGTATTTTTTTCTCTTCTGTACCAGCATAACTGGTCGAGGAAAAATCGCTATTTTCGGCGTAGTTTCTTTTGTCCATCAGATGTCACTAGATTATTTAGTGCCACCAGATAGGACAAAATTTGCTACCTAGAAGGCGAGTTATCAAACTCTATTTCATTAGCCAAACTGACGAAGTCTATTGAGACGGAAACACGTATCTTTGGCTGAAATAAACGTTGAAAAATACGAGATGTATGTCCAAGTGTACAAATACAAATAGGTTTAATGCATATCTGTTTCATTTGTAACAAAGAACGTTTATGGTTAATGTTCGTATATTTTAAGAAAATGTTCAGGATGTTTTATTCATATTGAGAAAAGATTAAAATTTCGTACATATATGATGGTACTAATTCACATAAACACTAATAATTATGTATCGGCAGTCAGGGGTACATTCCAAGAGGGGACTTAATAATAAATGAATTTGTAGCGGGCCAATCTATTGTATAGTTTTATTAGTTACTTGAGTTCTGTTGCGTAAATATATGATGGACGGCGATACGCCCACGTCTATATACCTATTTGAGTCTAAGAGAATCGAAACAACTTATGCAGAATTTATATCACGTAACGTAACTTCGTGTTTGAAATAGCTATAGGAAGCACGGTATAAATAAAGAAAAAGTTATATTGTTTGTAACAGATGGCGCTGCATATATGAAACCTTGTCGGTTCTTACAACATATAGCAGTATGACGAATAACACATGTTTCACACATATTCTTCGTCGAGTGTCAGAGGAAGTCAGAAAATGTTACCCGAATTCAGATAAATTTATATCTTTTGTCAAGAAAGTTTTTATGGAGGCACCTGCATGTAAGAATTTATTTCGTGAAAAACTGCCATATATGCCACTACCACCAGAACCTATTATAAGGCGCTGGGGCACATGGATAGCAGCAGCATCCTATTATCACATGGATTTTTACGACGTTAAACGTATAATACACCTACTGGATCCGAATGAATCTGTTTCTATTTTACACGTTCAAGTATTTATGGAGCTAATTTTTCAGGTAGATTTAGCCAACATTAATGGATATTATTCCAGAATACTTGTCACCGTCCGCTATCTACATGTTACTCCAACCAAGCCACAATATTCTAAAACTAACGCCATGA
This sequence comes from Melolontha melolontha, assembly GCA_935421215.2. NCBI lineage: Eukaryota > Metazoa > Arthropoda > Insecta > Coleoptera > Scarabaeidae > Melolontha > Melolontha melolontha. Next base: position 35,495,554 of record OW285240.1, read on the forward strand.
ATATTGTATATGATATTCGTCAATTCCCTTCTTAATTACATGCAGCTAGTGTTGATAATGCTAAAAGAAAATTACAAGCAGTTCTAAATAACAATCCAGAATTTCGTACCGTACGCCGAATTGTTGACGTTTTTAATGGCAAAGAAGTAGATTTTTCCAAACCGGGGATAAATGTGCCGCCACTAAAAACCTTTTTCTATTTTGCATACATAATGATCTTATTATGTCATCCAATCGCGTGACATAATGGACTTATGATGTCATGTAACTTTTCATTATTCAATGTTGGTATTCTGATCAATCCTTAATGTCATTTAATGCGCTACTGCAATATAGGTTACGTACCTATCAGAATACAAAAGATAATGTATCAATGTCGAATTACTAGTATTTATTATTATATTTTAGTACCTAAACATGGTTATAAGTAAGCACAAAACTAAATATAAAATATAATTATGTTAATGTATCAAATATTTATTATTGTAATTAGTATAAACATCTACAATAACTTGTGAAGAATCGTAGGCATTTACACTAATGCCAGGTAAGTTTTGATTCGAAACTAGCGTTTTCTTTGTAGTACTAGTTCCAATAGTAGCTTTAGATATTTTATTTGTAGATTGTGGCGCTTGAACACCCACTTGATGCATTTTGTTCAGACGAGAACATTTCAGCAACCTAAATTTTTTTTTCATAGATCTATCAATATAGCCCTCAGCTACAGCTGATGATTGCCATCCTCCATGATGCTTAATTGTAATTAAATTACCACCCTTGTTTGCTATGTGAGAAGCACTGGAACGTCTAAAACAGTGTCCACTAAATAGCTAAGGATTTGGTAATTTAAGAAATACTGTACATAAGCTTATTTATTTATTTAAACATCAGAGATTACAGTACATCCAATCCCAAACCATGTCCACAATTATAAACATATAAATAGCCACATATAACTTAAGATATACAACATAAAAGAAACTCTAATTTACATCAAAGTCAATATTATTCACATACTTAAAGAATACAGTTTTCGTGCAATGAAGCAAATCCACATCAGTTCCCTCATAACCGAATCTATCGGATTTCTGACTCTATATGTCTTCCGATGGTAGCGCACTCAAAAAACATCGATATTTCTTGTACTCGCAGCTGGTACTCTTTCACCGAACAGGGATAGCACCTCCGAACATTCTATGTAACCGTTGAACAACCGGAATCCAATATTGAAGTATGCCTTTTTCCGCCTTGATTCTAGTGATTCAAATCCCAACAGGTGCAGTCGTTGTAGGTAACTATAGGAACTTTTATCGATATTTAGCTAATAGAGTACGTAATTTACCATGTTGCGTTGAATTCTCTCAATGCGCTCACGGTATGTAACAGTGTATGGGTTCCAAAATTGGCCGCACCAGTGAACAGTACAATTTTATAATAGCCATAACATTTCTAAAATCCCGTGTCTGGCGCTTGATAAAACCACAGTTCTTATTTGCTCTGCATAAGATATCGTCTATCTGTAGGTGGTACCTCAGTTCACAGTCCAGAGTAATTCCCAAATCCCGAATCGACAGTACTCTCTCAAGTGGCGCATTATTCAACAAGTATTGTGCTACCGAAGGCCCATTCTTCTTTCTAGTAAATGATATGACTTTACATTTTTTAGTGTTAAGGGGCGTGAGGTTCCTAATAGACCACGAGTGGAAGTCATCTAGATCCGATTGGAGTGTAACGCAGTCATTTGGAGAGCAAATGTGTAAGAAAAGTTTCATATCATCGGCAAATAAAAGAAAACCACAGGAATGAAGACAAAACCTTACATCGTTTATAAATAGCAAAAATAAAATAGGATCCAAATGACTCCCCTGAGGCACATCGGATGTAACAAGGACAACTCGAGGCCTGGTGCCACTCACAACAACACTCTGAACACGGTTGGTTAAGTATGATGTTAACTACGCCAAAACATTCCCAATTATGCCGTATTTTTCCGGTTTCAGAAGTAGTAAGCAGTGGTTAACCTGATCGAATGCTTTTCTAAAGTCTGTGTATACAGAATCCACCTGATAACTATCTTTGATGTTCTCCAAAATAGAGTTACAATATTTTAATAAGTTTGTCTCAGTACTGCGACCGCGAACGAATCCATATTGTTCCAGGGTAATTACTTCAGAATATGATGCAAGTACTCTATCAGCAACCAACGATTCAATCACCTTTCCAATAACAGGCAAGTTACTGATAGGACGATACTTGCGAAGGTCTGATCTGTTACCCGATTTATACGTTGGAACAATAAATGAAGTCTTCCATTGTGAGGGAAAAATTCCAGTTTATTGATAAATTGAATAAAATATACAAAGGCCATGATAGGGCAGGGTTAGAGTATTTTACAAACTATGCTCGTAAACAATCAGGACTTAAAGATACCGAAGGTGTAAGAGAACTCAATTTATCAAAAACAAGGTCCGAATCTATAAGTATGTTTTTGATAGTGACAGAATTATCACAGTGGGTTAAATCCAATTTAGTATCGACCTGCTGGTAATCAGAATAGACCATCTGGTAATACTTTAGGCAGCTTGTTGATTGTATTAATTCCAATTGGAGATGTTATGCAATAACCATTGCGATAGGTAAGGAAGACGTTCGTTGGTTACGTTCCTTGGTCGCAAGCTTGCATATTTATTTATTAAGTCAATCCATTTAGGGGTTGCGATCGCAAATCTTTTGAAAATAATTTTTTGGTTTAGGTATCACCCATATATTGAACATCATTGATTGACATATTAACTAATTCATCTCGCTTACACGCTCCAGCATAATCTTTTAATAATACAAAGTAAAATGAAACTGCTATACAATATAGAAACGGAAATACCTTTATTGCAAGGTACAATTTATCATCAGCATCTTCTATAAAATGCTTAATTTGTTCCATATCTAATATTGTTGATTTCTTTGGCTGATACCCTTGTGTGCAACGTTTGAATAATGCTTGTAGTCTAGAATATTTTGATATATCTAAGTTCTTATAGATATTTAAACAAGAACGCAACATAGAATATAATGTCCATAGTGTGGAGGACTCCTTTGTTTTACTTTATAACTTAAAATTCGCCAATAAAACATTTTCTGATAGTATGTGAACTTTATTTTCAACGCACCATGTTTCGAATTGCTGATAATTTTTTTCATAACGACAAAATATTGGTCGTCAACCGAGAAGAAAGACAAAATTAAACAGACGAAGAAGCAGAATACTTAAAAGTATAATTTTAACTAAATACAATCACTGACATCAAACTTTCAATTGCGCTCATTTAATCTTTATATGTACTCAAATCTAACAATAACAAATCATTGCCTGGTTCAGCTAGTTATTTACAAAATCTGGTATATCACAAAGTCATGGCTCAAAGTGTTAATGTAACTGAATAATTATAATTTATATAGAAAAATACAAAAAAGTTTCTCAGAATAATTTTTTTTTCATTATCATTGAACGATGACTAATAAATGAAAATATTCTGCAAGCCTGGATAATTTTTGTTATTAAAGTGGCGTCGACTTTACATTCATATTTTTGTAATAACCTAATTTAATATGCCGTTTTATTATGTACCACTCCAATTTGAGAAACGTTAATACAAATGACAAATTTACAAAGCTTTCGCTTTAATAATACGGAATATGGAAAATTACACTTTTTAAACAGAATTAATTTCTTTTTCATGACATGATAAAAAATTTGGTTGTAGTATATAAAAAAAAAACATTGACTATATAAATGAATTAGATATCATAGATTTGCATATAACTTTCAATTTAAACTTATTTTTTCATTTCAAGATTTTAGAACATTGCGGAGACACGTTTCTGTTCTATTACCATTATTGTGAATAACTTGTATTAAATTTAGCCGACTGAAATGTTTCGGATTGTTTAAAAACTAGAAATTTAGAAGCAGTTATAAATTTATTCAAGCCTTCATCTGAAACCGTGGTAATTTTAATGAATTTTTTAAAATTATATTGTCTATTGGAGTTCATAGTTTTGTCGTTACTGCAGAAGGATAATTCTTGCGTTGAGTGAAAGAGCCGTTGGATGAAGGTTCGAACCTCGAGACTGGTGTGTGAGAGGTTGGGTTTCTTCAGGTTCGGTATTCTCTTCAGTTACCCTTACACGCTGAGGAATTAAAAGTCAAATCAGGATTTTTAGCATACAGTGAAACAAAAATGTGGAAAAAACATATTTTTATATGCATACAAAACGTATATTTTACGCAGTGGTTATTTCTATGTTCAACGAGTCTTAATAGTCTTCCCTTAAATTTAGAATTCAAGAACGCATACACCTATCCTATCGAACTTGTAACCGCTAAAGTACGGATAGAAAGGAAGGTTCAATCATAAAAATAGAAACCGAAATATTAAATTATTCTTACAGTAATATAAAAATGTTAGAAAAACGAATATGTGATACGGGGTAAATTAACTATGTCTGGCTAGTTAAACGTCGATCTTAATGTTTAGATCGTAATATAATATATTAAGGTTGGTACTAACTGTATAATGTGCTTACTATTTTGTTAGAATGCCTCATGCTCGGCTGCCTAAAATGTTTTTTTAATAGAGATCCTTGAGTTCAATGCAGCTTATGAACTAATTAATTCAATATGAATAAGAAAACGGGAGATATTTCAGTTAATATATAAATGCTTTATTTAATTGCCTGTTAGGCAATATCATTTCTCTCAAGTATTTATAGTAGTTATACCATTGATATGGTTATAATACGAATCTTAAATTAATTTAACAAATTTGAAAGTGACGTATATATACCGGGTTCTTTTTTATCATTACACATACGTCGCCCTATGTGTAGAGCTAAAAAAATGAAAGTCAATGGCATAGTAGGCTACCAGTTACACACCAGCGACATATTTTTCCAATTGTCAATGTTTCTGATTTTTCATTCATACTTAAATCTTAAATTAAATATATTTTAGTGAAAAATAGATAATTTATTTAAAACAGTTAATGGGATAATTAGAGGCATATACCTTGTGCGAAGACAATTTTAAATATTTTTAACCAATTAAAAGATGATGATTGCTTTCTAAATTCACACACAAAAAAAAATAAAACCAATCCCGTGTTAACAGAACACATCAAGCTGAATATCCTAGGTTACGTAGAAGAACGGTCTGTCGGATCGCTTTTAAATATAGGCAGGCATTTTGGAGTATGATATAGTTCGGTGTTCAAAACCCTGAAAGAATTCAAATATAAGCCATACAAGATGTTAAACCAGCAAGAGCTTTTCGAGGAAGATAAAGTAAAACGAACTGATTTTTGTGATATAATGTTTAATTTGTTAAATGAAAATGAAGAAATTAAAAAGAAAATTACTGATAAGCAAACAGTTCCGTAATATATTTAAAGAGTTTCAGGTACATTCTGTATAGCAATCTAAATAATTTCCCTTTGAATGCTTAAACATTCATATCTTTAATAGCTAGAAAGCATAGTAAGATGAAGCCCACTGAATTATTTTTTTAACTAATAAGAAAAGTTTGGGTGTAATTTTAATAAAATAAAGACTTAGATTACTTATTAATAATTTTAAAATTTTTATTTAGGCACATTATCATATTAATATTTTTCGATTTTAGTCTTGCACGCCTTTGTTCTATTACTAAACGAGCTGTACTAAACATTCTTTCACTTTCTGCTGAACTTTCTGGAATACAGAAGTATTTCCTAGCACATTATTCTAAGGGCTTCAGCTCCTTTCCTATTACCTAAAAGAAAATAAATATAAAAATGTAATTACCTTTTTTTTTAATTTACGTTTCCTGATTTGAATTTGGCCTTTTTAGGTATTGTCTTTTAGTTATTATTACATCAGCTGTAATATTTTTCTTTCTCTTTTATTCTTTCTTGCAAAAATCCAAATAATAAAAGTCACGTTTAATGTTGACTAATGTCTATTTTGATTACAGGCATTTGTTCTTTATTTTCAGGATCTATTTTCTTCATAATATTAAACATATCTTGTTCTAGAAAAGAAGTAGCCCCGGTAGCATTATCAGTACTAAGAAAACCTTCTCTTTTAAATCGAAGGTCAAAAACAGTTGCTACTTTAATAACTCATCGTCCTTCACATGAAAGCAGCCTTGCTTTAACAGATTCCAAAAGTTTGTTGCATAATGTCTTCCCTTCTTCAAACTTTAAGTCCAGTAGTGATGCTGTCCGATAATTGTACAGTTCAAAAGTTATTGTGATTATTAAAGAAATAATAACATATTTATTACCTATAAGAATTTACCATTACTGCTTTTTAAGATAAGTTTCTCCATGATAAACCATTTATTCGTAAGGTACGGAAAGGTGTTATTTATTTTTATTATTACTGAAATGCCTCCAATACGTGGCTTGCGTTCGATAATTCACTAGAGGCAATGCGAGGACGTTCTACAATCTTATAGAATGGTAAAATCTATTTGTACTTTTTTGTTATCAACGCTTCCATATTTTTTACCTTTTTTGATACACTAATTTTACTATCTTAGATATATTTCATCCTTGAAAAAATACTAACCATCTTCTTTGAATTTGCTAAAAATATTTAAAATTGTCTTCGCGCAAGGTATACGCCTGTTAGGATAATTAACTGTTTCAAATAAATCATCTATTTTTCAATAAAATGCATTTAATTTAAGATTCAAGTATGATTGATAAATCAGAAATATTTGACATTTAGAAAAATAGGTTACTGGTGGTCTAACTGGTTGCCTACTATGCCACCAATGCATTGACTTTTATCTTTTTAGCCCTAGACATAGGGCGATGTATGTGTAGTGATAAAAAAATCCCGGTATATATTACAATGCAGTTTCAGTTTTAAAATGCTTCAATTTTACTCGAAACTTTTATATATGCCTGAAGTATTAAGCTTTAAGATTATATAGAAATTATGCATAAAGGATAACAAATTTACAGGGGTATTTACTACACCCTCCGAGTATGTTTGAGAGATTTTGTAAAAATACACTACTTGAAATATAAAAAAAATGTATTCGCAAATAGAAGTAGCGGACCTCTAATCAAATGCCGGGTAACCAAATAAGCATACGTAGTTTACTGGTGGTGTAATGGGATTTACTATATCCTATGGAAACGAATAATTATTTTAGTAAGAAAATATATTAAAAGAACTTAATTTGATTCATTAATTCAAATAAATAGCTTTATATTGTTTATTAATCATTCAATATGACTTTTCATACTTTCTTTGTATGCTTTCAGCTATTTCTATGAATACAAAAAAGAAAATCAAAGTATGAATTTAGTTTTTAATTAATTTCAAATTAAAATTCGTCTATGTAGCTAATAAACATAAATTTAATTTAATCACTTTATATATAATGCGTGTTAATTTAATTATTCTCAGGCTTTCGTCGTACTATTTCAAATTACTGTTTATATTACAACGAATATATTTGTAAACGTCGTTTGAATAATTTAATAGAATTATGTTAGAAATAAACTTACTAAACATAATAACAATAACGATCCCTCTTATAATAATTAACTGTATAATTACATGTGTACGTATTGATACATGTTTATCTAACTTTGTACATCTAATGCATATTCAACCTTTGCAAGCAAATTCGATGATACTAATTAGTTATCACATATTAAATTGGATTACTAAATTTCTCATTTCTAGAAAGTTTAATCTTTCTCATAGGTAAGAAATTGTAGTTTCAGATATCGTAACTGACATCACAGTTGTACACAGTTGGATAACTTTCATGCGAAATCTGATGAATCTTGCCTCGTACTTATCTCTACTTTGCTCTAAATTCTAATAAACGTTAATGATATACATACTTATATATGCTTGACTCATGAACAAGATTCTTAATTTTAACGGATTCAATCAGGAAATATGTGTTGTTGAAGTAGTTCTGACGTGTAATTAACGTACTCGAAAATGGAGACCTTTGGAATTAATGACAACTACAAACACAATTACTTTAACAAACGAGATTATATATCTAATAGTTGGAGAATAAATTAGGGGAAAGAGATTCTTTACACTCGACTTGAGTTCTCTTGGAAAATTAAATTAAGCTGAGGTTTCCTTCATTATTCAACGGACGTTTAATTCAATTTAGGGTGCTAAAATTACATATTGCTATGGATTATGTTTTGGAATTTGAAATAGAGAACCATAAATTTATCGGAGAATTTATTATAGTAAAAGGTTTAGGAAGAAATGGAATATTGGGAATAGACTTGTTAGATAAAATTAATACAATAATAGATATTAATAAGAAGAAAATGATAATTAATAATAAAAGTGTACCGTGGATCCAGGAGGCTGGAGAGGAAGAGAAAATTATAAATTGTATGCAGAAAATGGAAAATATGAAAAAATAAATAATATTGAAGAAAATGAAGTTGAAGGAGTATGTGAAGAAAAGGAGTTAATGGTTTTAGAAAAAATGGATAAAGAAAATGATGGAGAAGTGGAAATTCCCGAAGATATTGATTCGTTGAAAATAGATTGTAATGAAAAGTATGACGAAGAAGTTAAATTAATAATTAAAAATAATATTGAATTAGTAAACAAGTTTCCCAGTACAGCCAGAAATTATTAACATTCATTAGAAGTAGATGATACAAAACCTTTTAAAATTAAAAATTACCCTATTCCAAAGAATATGCAACAGCAAGTAGAAGAAGAAGTCAAGAAGATGTTACGAGATGGTATAATAGAACAAGGTAAAACTAGATATGTGAATCCGTTAGTAGTGGTAAAGAAGAAGTCAGGAGATATCAGATTATGTTTGGATGCGCGCAGACTTAATGAGAGAACAAAAGCTCGGTTTGAAACTCCGATAACAATTGAAGCATTACTGTCAAAATGTGGCAATGCAAAAGTTTATAGTAAATTAGACTTGAGGAGTGCTTTTTGGTTGGTATCGTTAGAAAAAGAGTCAAGTAAATATTGTGGATTTATGGTAAATGGAAAGGTATATCAATTTAGGACTGCACCTTATTGATTAAGCAGTTCTGCTGCGGCGTTAATAAGGGCTATGCAACAAATATTAGAACCTTATGAAGATTATGTTGTACATTATATAGACGATATTTTAATTTATAGTAAGAATTATCAGGAATACCTGGAATATGTAAGAAAGATAATGGAAATATTGGTAAGCGAAGGATTAAAAGTAAATATTAAGAAGTGTGAATTTTTTAAGAGTGAAATAAAGTTTCTAGGGTATAATATAAGTCCTAGATATGTCAGTGTGGATCAAAGTAGGCTGGAGATAATTAAAGAATATCCACGTCCTAAAAATGTAAGAATGTTAAGAGGGTTCTTAGGCATAATTAATTATTATAAACGTTTTATACCTACCATACCTGGCACAGACAAGTACACCATTGTATGAAATGCTTAAAAAGAATGATAAATTTTGTTGGAATGATGAAAGTATGAAAGCTTTTGAGAATTTAAAGAAAGAGTCTTATAATCAGTTAGTTTTGATTTTGCCAGATTTTAATAAACAATTTATATTAAGAGTAGATGCAAGTGATGTCGCAGTTAGTGGAGTTTTAATCCAAGTTAATAATGAAGGTATAGAGGACCCTATTTTTTCCCAAAATAATATTTTAAATTATTAAATATGAATGTACAATTATTGTGGGATAAGTTGTATATTTTTGAAAATGTTATTTTAAATGTGCTTAGATAAAAACTTGATTTTTGGAGGTCGACTTGATGTGGAAGCGATAGAGACCGCTATTGAGGGGGAGACCAACATCTGCAATGATACGAGAACGTTGTGTTGATTGAAATATATAAATTTAATTAGTTCGGGCTGTTTTTTGAGTGTGATCATAGTTGATGGTATTCCATATTTTATTCCCGATAATTCTACGAGATTGTTATTCTCCTAATTTTGATATAGTATTTGATTAAATAACGTTTTCTCGTAAACGTGTCTCCAATCATTTTTTTTTATGTAAGTAGAATTATATTCATAAGTCGTCTTAATTAGAAAGGTTTTTGAAAGTGTATTTCAATTGTATTAAAATAATTAGTTAAGAGTCTTAATTAGTAGAAATAAATAATAAAGATTATTATTAAGATTTCTTTGTAATAAGTATAAATTGAAAATATATTCGACGGGATTCAAGGTTGTTTCTTGTACATGTTAGTCTGCGCATGTGTAAAGATTTTGATCGTGTACCAATATATTTGATTATACAGTGTGGTTCTCTGGGGAGAAATTAAAAATAAACTTTATTATTTGTAGATGAGTTTTTTCATCCACTTAGCTGTCAATTTACAGTGGATATATTTTACCTCGAGTATATTGTAAATACATTATCTTCATACTTTATAAAGATAGTTTTTTTTCTTTTTTGATTTTTTTTGTATTAAAGATTCAGTTTAAATTTTATTCTGTGTTTTATTCTTGCTATAACTTTACTGCTCATTTATTAAAATAAGTAACTTATATAAAATAAATTTAAAACATATCGTGAACTATTTACTGGCGTCCAAATAACATTGCAATTCCACGTCTTTCCGATTGGAACCTCAGAAGTAAGATGTCTCAATTTTTGGAAATCAACCGGCTGAGTATCCTAGTTGGGAAGATTAGTTGTGGATGGTGGCACATTTATTCTACAAACCAATATGTATCTATCGGATGTATACTCTGTATAAGTGCACTATCTATTTATATGAAAATATATTATAAAAAAAATTAGTTATATGCTAGCGTAATATGTATTTGGGTACAAATTTCGTCTAAATTTGACAACATAAATAATTAATTCGCCTAAGACACTTTATGTCAATTGTTTGAATCTTTTTCACATTTTGCATACTGTCCAATATTTTTAACTATAAATTTTAATTAACTTTACTAAGAGAAGAGAACTCTTAACTCCGCTGGGTCTGTCCACATTTACCATAGAATTGTATCCTTAGGATCAATATGACCTGAAGTATTCAAAAAAGAAATTGCACAAGTTACTAGCACTTGTTTATTTAATGCAAAAGTAACAAATAATTATTCATAAAAATTTATAAATCACGGATAATAATGTATGTATATATAATATATGTATAATGTAATATATATATATATATATATATATATAATATATAAGGTAAACTTAATAAGTCGGCGATTAAAGGTCTGGTTTACTTCAAAGTATATATATTTAAAACAACCCTACATGTTTCGGCAATGATGCCTTTGTCAAGGGAATAAAAAATATTATAGGGTTGTTTTAAATATATATACTTTGAAGTAAACCAGACCTTTAATCGCCGACTTATTAAGTTTACCTTATCATACCAAGGTCACGAAAATATTATATTTATATATATATATATATATATATATATATATAAAGGTAATTATTTCGTGACCTTTGTATATTATGGTAGATTTAATTATTTGGCGATTTAAGGTCTGGTTTTACTTAAAAATGCATATATTTAAATCAATCTTACATGTTTCGGCAAGTGATGCCTTTCTCAAAGAATTGAATATATATATTTTATTAAATCGGCAACTAATTAAATCTACCATACTAAATATATATATATGAAGATAATTAAATCAAATTAAATAATTAAATTCAATTTGTTGGCGATGTAAGGTCTGGTTTTACTTCAAAATGTATATATTTAAAACAATCCTACATGTTTCGGCAAATTATGCATTTTTCAAGGAATATAAAATATAAATGACAGTGTATTTTTGTCATACGTATACATTTGTAGTTGCTAAATTATTCAAAGATACATTCCAATATAAGAATAATAAATAATGCCTTGGTATTCTAAAATAGATAGACAACAAAAACAGGAAAACAAAAGACATGAGCTATTATTACGTGTGCGCCCGTGGAGCGACTTAAGATGTTAAGCTGTCGGCATTCGGGTTAAATGAGAAGGAAAACCTCAAAAACTTACTCGGACAACCAGACAGGGATCAAAATACGGAACTGTCAGCATTATAAGCAAATATATAGATATCTAAATAACATAAGATATATATTTATATAACAGCAACATATATTATGATGGTAACTACAACGCGATCACCATTTCGATTTTGATAACACACAGATAATTGATAAAGAACAACACACAATGAAAAGGGAAATTAAAGAAATGATTAGTATTAAACAGGAAAAAAATTCAATTAACAACAGAAGTTATATAAAAAATTTAAGCAGTATATACTATAACTTAATTATGTAACGATCTGCAATTTACCATCATAATATATGTTGCTGTTATATAATTATATATCTTATGTTATTTAAATATCTATACATTTGCTTATCATACTGACAGTTCCGTATTTTGATCCCTGTCTTGTTGTCCGAGTAGGTTTTCGTGGTTTTCCTTCTCGTTTAAGGCGAATGCCGACAGCTTAACATCTTAAGTCACTCCACGGGCGTATACGAAATAATAACTCATGTCTTGTGTTTCCCTGTTTTTGTTGTCTATCTATTTTAGAATACTAAGGCATGATTTATTATTATTATATTGGAATGTATCTTTGAATAATTTTATCCATGGCAACTACAAATATATATGTATGACTTAATATACTGTCATTTATATTTTATATTCCTTGAAAAAGGCATCATTTGCCGAAACGTGTACGATTGTTTTAAATATATACATTTTGAAGTAAAACCAGACCTTAAATCGCAAACAAATTGAATTTACCATAACATACAAAGGTCACGAAATTATTATCTATCTATATATATATATATATATATATATATATACCCACTTTCAAAACATCTCTCTTTATTGTTCCCAAAATACTCTTAATTGGATTTAAATCAGGAGGGCATGCCAAAATTTCAACATTAGCAGATACCAGCCACAGTCGAATTAAATTAGATCTATGTACTGGGCATTTGTCTTGTTGAAACACAAAATTGTTATCAAATATCAGATTTGCTGATGGCAACATTACATTAGATAATATATTTCGATATTGCAAACTGTTTAATTTATTTTCAGTCCACCAAATAACACCCGTTCGAGCACTGGAAATTCATCCCCATATCTGCCATCACGATTTTGTTCTAGTATGTATTTGGACCATAGCGAGTGTTTCTAGGTTTACACACTCTGCGCCTTAGTTTAGGATAAGATTGAGAATTTTATTCATCAGAGAAAATTACTCTATCCCTAAAATCAAGATTTGTATTGATGTAGGCTTGCGCAAATATTAACCTTCCTCTTTTTTGAGTGTCATTAAGTTCCAGCTTTCTAGCAGCAATATAATTTTTCAAATTAACTTCCATGTATTTCTAACGGTGCTTATACCTGGCGAAAATCGTGCTGCTTAATTATGTAACGATCTGCAATTTACCATCATAATATATGTTGCTGTTATATAATTATATATCTTATGTTATTTAAATATCTATACATTTGCTTATCATACTGACAGTTCCGTAGTTTGATCCCTGTCTGGTTGTTCGAGTAGGTTTTCGTGGTTTTCCTTCTCGTTTAAGGCGAATGCCGACAGATTAACATCTTAAGTTGCGCCACGGGCGCATACGTAATAATAACTCATGTCTTGTGTTTCCCTGTTTTTATTGTCTATCTATTTTAGAATACTAAGGCATGATTCATTATTATTATATTGGAATGTATCTTTGAATAATTTTATCCATAGCAACTACAAATGTATACGTATAACATTAATATACTCTCATTTATATTTTATATTCCTTGAAAAAGGCATCATTTGCCGAAACATGTAGGATTGTTTTAAATATTTACATTTTGAAGTAAAACCAGACCTTAAATCGCCAACAAATTGAATTTAGCTTATACCGTGTGTCCCAATTTCGATGCTCACCATTGGTATCTCGGTTATTAGAAGATATAGAACAACAGTTAAATGGGGAATGTTTTGTAGAATTCAATACTCGCGGCAAATCTCATTTCAAATTTGATCTAACTTTTTAAATTTTTAAAATATTTTGAAAAATCAAAAATTTGCCGATTTCGTTATTCCTCAATAACTCGATAACGCTTAGTCTGACCTCTTTTAAAGTTTTACATTGTTGAGACACTTTTTTAAAACAAATTATTTGATACAAACAGAAACCCCCGATTGTCATTTGTTTTTAAGTTATTACCACTATCTTTTGTTTTTCATATGGCGGCCATATTGGATTTTGGGTTTGTTAGGTAGTCCTAAAAATGTGCTTTTCAACGATGTATAACATGCCTGAAAAATTTTTATTTATAAGGAAAATATTAATAAAAACGTAAATTAATCTTTAATATGAAATTAGTAGGCTGAAAAATTAAACACCAATGTCAAATGAAAGTGAAAAGATATTCTAAGTATAGCAAACGCTAATTAATTTGGCGCGAGGACGGGTAAGTTCGCGCAGGATTAAAAGTAGTGGGGAAATTTGTATTTGGTTTTACATCAAATGTCAGATAATTCTAACCTCTGAGCGTGTATCACTAGTAAAGACATTATGTTCCGTCAAACGTCAATGACAAATGTATTCTGACAATGAAACAAAACGATAACCTGTCAAAGTACAATTAGTGCTGCAGAGATAAGTTAATTAAAACTACTTGTAGTTAGTGATAAGTAATTATTGTCAAGTATTAAGATTTATAATTATTGATAATGGCACATACATATTCAAACGAAGAAAAAGTTGATATGTTGGAAGTGTATTTCAAAGCAAATAGAAACACTAAAAATGCGTGCACGAGTTATGCAGAGCGTTTTCCAGAAAGACAACAGCCACACAAGACAATTTTTAGAAGACTAGTTAGCAAATTAAAAAACTTTGGAAGCTTCGAACAAAAACGAGCTAACTATGAAGTTAATGATGCTGATACACGTCGAAATAATATTTTGCAGAACGTTAGGAACAATCCCAGCACATCAGTTCGTCGTGTGACACGAGAAACCTTGACGAAAAACAAGTATCACCCTTACAAACCAACAATTGTACAAGGTTTAAGTGATAATGACAATCTCCGACGATTACAGTTTAGCAGGTGGTACCTTCAAAAATGTGAATATGACGCTAATTTTCCTAGGAAAATACTATGGACAGATGAAACACGATTTACCAATTGTGGAGTGTTCAATAGGAATAACTATCATCATTGGTCTACTGAAAATCCACATTTGGTAAATCAAAGAAGATTTCAAGTTCGATTTGGTTTTAATGTCTGGTGCGGTTTAATTGGTATGACATTTTGTTTACATTTTTTTTTGTTTTTTAAACTCTTTTTTTCGTTTTAGATAATCAGTTAATAGGTCCTTTCATCTTTGATTACAATTTAACTGGTAACAGATATTTGGAGCTACTAGCAAACGAGATAATGCCTGCTTTGAGGCAAATTATTAATCCCGAGAACATGCAAAACATCTGGTTCCAGGAAGATGGTTGCCCGGCCCATAACACTCGTAACGTGCAACATTTTTTGAGAGAAAACTTTAATGAGAGAGTGATTTCAAATAATGGACCCGTGCAATGGCCTGCGAGATCACCCGACCTTACCCCGCTTGACTTTTATTTATGGGGTACCACTAAAAACGAAGTATTTGATTTTGAACCTCCAGAAACTCGGGAAATTTTAGAACAAAGAGTACTAGATGTGCTACGATCAGTAAACGGAAACACGCTACGTAGAGTTTGTAACACTACTCGAACAAGGTGTCAAAATTGTGTGGAACAGAATGGTCGTCATATTGAACAATTTCTTTAAGTGAATGTGAACTTTAAGTTCTGTAAAACAGGTTCGTTTATTCCAAGAAATGCGAACGCAGGTCGACCAAGGCAAAGGCGTACCGTGCAACTAGAAGAGCAAGTTCTAGCCACAATACACGAAGATCCCTCTGCGAGTACCCGTGAATTGGCTTCTACACTAAATATTCCCAGTAATAAGACTGTTCATTTGGTCCTACGAGAAAGCTTGCTTCATCCATACCATGTTTCTAAAGTTCAGCCTCTCTACGGAAATGATAACTTATTTCGAATCAATTATTGCAATACAATCTTAAATAGAATTCAGGAAGAAGGTGACTTTTTAAGACGTATTCTTTGGAGTGATGAGTGCATGTTTACCAGAGATGGTGTTTAATACTCATAATTTTCATCATTGGGCAGATGAAAATCCACATGAATTTCGCGAATACGGTCACCAAAAAAGGTTTTCTGTTAACGTTTGGCTGGGTATAATAAACAACATGGTAGTTGGACCAATTTACTTACCAAATCGCCTAGATGCCGGTGAATATTTAAATGTTTTAGAACAAGTTATTGATGAGATACCGCTGAACGTACGCCGTAATATGATTTACATGCATGATGGAGCTCCTGCGCACTTTTCTCGTAATATAAGAGACTGGTTGATTGAACACTTCCCAGACAGATGGATTGGTCGTGGCGGTCCCCTTTTGTGGCCTGCGAGATCCCCCGATCTCAATCCATTAGATTTTTTTTGTTTGGGGTTTCATTAAAGGTAAAGTTTATGCTACAGCTCCTCAAGACGCTGACGAAATTAGAGCCCGAATTGACCCCGCAGTATTAGAAATCACACCAGAAAGACTTGAGCGAATAGTACAAACGATACCACAAAGATTGCAGCTATGTCTACAAACTGATGGATTTCAATTCGAACAATTATGTAGGTAATAATTACATTGATTTCTATCAAGAAGATGTACAAAAATTAGTCAATATTATCAAAAATTTTTAAAACTTTATAATATTTTCGTAATAAATATGTAATCTAAGAAACCAATTTTATTTCGTTTGTTTCTTTTTTAAATCTAAAATGTAAGGTTCACATGACGACGTGTAAAAATGTTCCGAAGCTAACTAGCACATGCGTGTTCAATGTTGCCAAATGTATGTTTCTTTCAAATTCATTCTGAAGACAAAGGAAGCCTGATACATCATTTTAGGATTAGGACTTTTAACTCAAAATTTGACCAAGAATGTCGCCACGTGTAGTGGGTCCGCCAATTTATACACACCTTGTATATAGATCAACGCTATCTATGTTCTTTATATACCAACTAGCAGTCGGGAGCATGTAGTACTTAGAATATTGACTTCTCAGGATCTTCGTCGATAGAATGTGACTGTTTACTTCTTTGTATGATGTTTAAATAGATAAATCTAATATGAAATAACTCCTACAACTTAACACTAACAAATAAAGGAGTGAATTAGGTAATAAAAATAAAATAATTTTTTGAAATAAATAGGAAACTGCAATACGAACAAATAAATTTGTCTAGCGACAAATAATATTAACTACTTAAAATGCACGTGTGTTTTATACTTAAAAGGTTATGTGTAGTAAAAAAATATATAATCTTATATTAAATTTCTATGGTTTACACATCTAACCAGGCAAGTACGACTGTGTTTTTAATTATTCATATGGGATAACTATAATATGAAGGTTTTAGATATAAATAAAAGTAAAATTCTGGTTTTTATTTTATTAATAGATTAGTTTTTATCAAATATTATTAACTATTTCGACTTTGTTGTAGAATATCTGTTAGAAGTGAACCTTTTATCCTATGATCTCTGCAGTTGTCCGGAAAAAGAGCGAGATGATCGGCAAATACAATGTGCGGGTCCTCCAGATATTTGATGTCGGCGTATGCGGTGTATTCGGATTCAATTCTGCCTCCTCGTCGGAATTTTGGAGATGCTCGTCTCGAATTTTGTAAATTATCAAGCGTTAGGCTTCAGGTTTGTTTTCAAATGTTAGACCAATTATTAATAGCCTGATTCAGCATAAATTTATTATGATATCATGGTATTTTAATTATTATATAAATTTTCTTCGGAGTTGTACAAACCATAAGCTATAAGATTTTTAGGAAAAGACGCTGATAGCGGTTATTTATTTTTCAAAGCCTTGTTAATAATATGATATAGCCTCGAAGTTTTACTTTTACTAAATCCATTAACAAGAAATATATAAACAATTTGATGATTTGGTCTTAATAATAAAATTTATAGAATATTTTTCAAACTTACAAAACATGTTTTCTAATGCTAGGTTATGTGGTATCTGCGTGTAGTGAATAACATTTTCGTGGGTTAATTGCATTTTAAAAAGTGGGCGTGTTTAACTAGTATCGATACAAAATATTGATGTAGATAAATTAGATATCTGTTATTTCGCGCTAAACATTTGAATTATGAAATTCAAAATAAAAATATAAAAGTAAGTTTAGAAATAAAAATAGGTTAATTAAAAGTATCCAAAGTTGTCGTCATATTAATTTATATACATTTCGATACTAATTTTACATATTAAATCCGCCTATTTAACCCTTCTTCTATGAGTTTTATTATTGTTGAAGCTGTTTTTCCTATTATAGCTGCTGGCATAAGGGTGTTGTTTGCCCCATTACAATATATATATATATATATATATATATATATATATATATATATATATATATATATAGGGTGATTCATTTGGAGGTACTTTTTTAGGAACTATTTGCTGCCTGAACTTGACACCCGTGGTCTACAAGACATTTACTTCCAACAAGATGGCGCCACTAGCCATACAACTCGTGAAACCATGGCTTTACTGCGAGAACGATTCGGTGAACATTTAATTTCACGCTTCGGACCAGTAAATTGGCCGCCTAGATCTTGTGACATCACACCATTAGACTTTTTTCTGTGGGGCTACGTGAATTCTAAAGTCTACATGGATAAACCGGCTACAATTGAGGCATTGGAGGCCAATATTACTCGGGTCATTGGACAAATACCACTCGAAATGCTAGAAAGCGTAATTGAAAATTGGAACAGCAGAATAGACTACGTTAACCGCAGTCGCGGCCAACATTTGAGAGAAGTAATCTTTAAAAAATAATTGTAAAGAATGGTTCTTTTGTATGATAATCAAGTTTCTTAAATAAATTGGCCTTTTTCATTTGTTCTTTGCTTTTGGAAAAAGTATCTCTAAATGAATCACCCAATATATATATATATATATATATATATATATATATATATATATATTAATATAGTCCGTCCTCCTCTGTTATTCGACTATATTAATTGTTTAAAAATTCAACTAGACTTATTTAATTATTTAATATATATTGATATGTTATGATAGCTATGAAGAGAAAAGCCACCACGATCAGGCTACAATATGATATAATACACCACCTTCTAAGCTGGTGACAAAATAATAAAATACTATATTAATGGTAAAGAGAATTATGAATATAAAATTTAATACAATAACTGAATAACTAGCCCCAATTCGTAAATTTTAAATTGACAATACTTAACAAAAGCACTTCTTAATCTCAGGTTTTAAGGCAGGTTCTAGATACTCAGATAGTACACATACATACATAAAATAAAAAACGATTTCGTAGAGTAAAATAAATATATAATTAGTACGATTATTAATTGTTTTCTTTACAAGATATAGACAACAGGATATAAATGTGCACTTAATATGCTAGATCATATATTAATCAAAGTTGGGTTGCATGTATACCCCTTCATACAAATTATATTAGGTTGCCTACACAGTACACGTATGGTTCGTAAAGTAAACACAACAAATTAAGGTTATTTTAGAGATTTTTAAAAAAAGTATAACTGTTGTACGAAAATGGTATTATGCCCCCAAGATAACGTGAGTTTATACTTAAAATTATGATTCAACAAATGAGTTAATATCTTTTAAGAAAATAAGCATATCTGTTTTCACTTGTGTACCTATTGTATACGAAGAGTATGAAGTTTTCAGGCCTTGTATATTGAAAGTTCTGGAAATATCAAACGGGATCTTGAAGATGGGGTGTTGTGGTGCACCTTTCGAATGGCTGGAAAATATCCTTTCGGTAGAACTGCTTTCGAGACAAGTTCTTGAAGTTATACACTCGGTTATGTTAATTTAATCCTTTTATATGGTTCTTGGTGTTCAGAAACGGATTTAAAGTTCTTCTTATAAGCCAATGCTTCTATAATAAAATGGCTTTGATGCAGTGGAATTCTTGTTGATGGTTATTATTATTATTATTATAAAAAATGCTTTTTCTCTCGAAGTCAGTCTTCCAATAAGGTATTTATATTTTTTATTATCATTAACATGACATTTTTAATACAATTGGGTATATGTAATTATTTTTAATATTTTTTAAAAGATACGTTGAAAAATCGTCGTTTCTATATCACCTTATGCAAATATCTCCCTCGTCAATAACTTTTGTTTTGTTGTCCTGACTACAACAGGAAGTTGTTGAAAATTAATTATATTTTCCTAAAATTCTGCAATATCTTCAAATAATTTAGATAAGGTAATTTTGTCAATTTTGATAAAATAATTTTCTGGATATTTCTATATGCTTCATTTTAGTATGTCAACATTGGATATTTCTCTTTCAGCCTATTTTCATTCTATTAAAACACTCTCACGTGATCCCAGTTGCATACTTTTTACAGGGTTCAGCCAATAGTCACATTTACAATTAAGTTTACAATTATTTGCACAAAAATATTTTAATACTATTTTATTATTTTATTATTATAATAATTTTAATTCTTGGGACATATAAATTTATTAAGTTATGTCTATATCAATATATCTACTTACAAGTGAGGTATAGAGTGTAAGTACATATATAATCTTTATGTTATTACAAACCTTTATTAAAAATAAGAAGTTGCCTCTCAGCTGCTCAGTCGTTTATATTTATAGGATTGATTAATTTCTTTAAATAAAATAAAATATATAAATACTGACTTTGTATGTACAATTATTGAGGACATCTATCTGTGAAATATTATATAATAGTTTTCGGAATACAGTTATCTATATTTATTTTTATGCCTACTAATGGTAAAGTAGAAAATTTATGAAATTTAGATTTACCTGTTTATTTTAAAGGTTAAGTTTAAAGTGGCATATTGATTCTCTATTTACAATCAAGGATAGATTAGAAATAAATCAGTTTATTAAACAATTATAAAATCAGTTTATTAAACACACTAAAATATACAAATATCGTGGATTATATAATATAGTCTTGAATATGTGAATGAAACTATCTGGTATAATACTTCCAAATGATTATACTAATGCACAAGTATCAAGAAATAATATATAGCACTTCTTTATGTATGTAATTGTTTTATGTCTAATAATTTAGCTTTTAGGTAATTGGACAACTTAATATATGCAAATACAAATGGATTTAATATTTATTTTGGTTTCGGAGGAAACTTATGTTGTTTTTAATAAATCGTTGGATAATAAATTTCAAAATGTTATATCTTAATTTAATGAGCATTTATTTTTAAAGGATAGTTAATAATTAAACCTGGGTTTGCCTTGTCTTGAACTGTGACTTGATATCTGGCTAGCACGAATACTTTGTAACTGGTTTCTTGAGAAGTGGCCCCGATGATCCGAATAATGCTTCCGATTACTCTTAGATGTTATAATTTTCTAGTCCTGATGATGTGCAATCGATCTGGATACTGTTCTTTAGCTTAAACAGGAACTTATGGCTGCTACCCGCTGGATATTTCTTCTTTCTCCTTCGAAGCCTCTCGAAAAAAATAATAAAGGTAAAATTAATTATTATATTTTCTTTAAAGTGTAATCTTCTTCAAATTGATTGTTCCTTTTTTAATTAGAAAACCTTCCTATCTTCTAAATAACCAAAACTCCTTCTTGGTTCCACAAATTTTCTCATAAATTGTATACTTTCATAAATCTTGATACTAATTGCTGCTCCAATATATATATTACTTATTTTCTTCCTTTATTAATTTTTATAAACACTTTAATTCGCCTTTTAAATGCTTTTTACTATTTTTCCAGGAACGCTTATATAATTTCCAATGCGGCGCCCAACTCGCACGTCCGTTCCCTTTCGAAGCTGGGACGCGTCTTTCCATTCAGATTTTCCATTACAAGGCAACTACTTATTTAATTATTCATAATACCAACATATTTTCAAAAAGTATACAAATATTTGTGAGTATTTAATTTTGTATTTAAAATGATAAATTTAATTCATTTAAATTTAACAACTGTCATTCATTTAAATATCTTTTTTCTTTAAATAGAAGAAGTGCTTTATATTTTACAATTGAATTCACATTTAAAAATAACATTTATTATAATACTTAATCTAAAGTTATTCTATATGCTCAACATTCTTTCTTGTTATACTTTTCAAATGACTTATATATTATATCCAATTCTTCAATAATTATTAATTGAACATAAATAGACTATATTATTTTCCCTGTTAAATAAATAAAAATTTTAATGCAATTAATAATTTTATATTTATTTGTAATCTTTGTACCTATATCCTGAAACTTTAACTTTTTGTTACTATAATAGGTACATCCTGTATATACAACTTCAAATAAACTTAGCTTATTTTACTTCTGTTCTTCAAGTAATATTATACTTTAATTAAAATGTGTATTTCTTTTGTAAAACTCTTTATTGTATTTCTTTAAAGTTTTGTTTTTTTTTAAAATAATAAATAAATTGTTTTTAACCTTCTTTGTTTAACCTTTTAAAGTTTGTTTGAAAATATATAATATAACTTAAATACTTAACTTTAATTATTTGTTAGTGTAAATTTTCCAATTTCCATTCTGTATTTTATCCCAAGTACATAATCATGTAACATTGATATATGAAATCTTCCTTTAATTATCTCAGTATAAATATCTATTAATTCATATGAATTTTCTCCTAATGTTTTCCCAATTTTGTAAGGGCCTTCATAAGCTTTCATTAGCTTTCCCATTTTCTTGATTTTGAGATCTGGTACCCTCAACGTTTTAACAATTACCATATCTCCTAAATTATACGTTTCAAATTTCTTTTGTTTTTCCAACCTTTTTCTTTCCCAAGTTTCTTTTCGGTTCTTTAATTTCTTTCTGACTTCGATATACCTTTCTTCCAAGTTTTCCATCTCATCGTTTTTCCATGGTCTTTCAGGATTCTGTCCTGTAAATATTGTTACTGGACTCATGTACAGTACTTGGTACGTTATTTATGATAAATTCAATCTTAGAAATATATTTAGCCCACTTATTGTGTTTATCGGATAACATTATCCTTAAATATTTAATGACCTCTCTAAAATATCTTTCTGCTGGATTAGATTGTGGATGTCTTATAGATATATAGTGCGCTTTAATGTTACACATGTTTAAATACTTCTTATACCTTTCATTAAAGAAATATGTTGCATGATCTGCTAAAATTGCCTTCGGATAACCAAATTCTTGAAAATAACCTGCAAGTGCTTGTAAGACTACTTCGGTGTTACATTTCTGTGTTGGAATTAACCTCACATATTTTGAAAAATTGTCACAAATAATCAAAATGTTTCGATAACCTTTAGAACTCGGAATAAGATTAGAAATGAAATCGATGGACACCAATTCCAATCTATCGTAAGTAACAATGCTTCGACTTATGTTTTCATTAGTAGAATTTTTGTCCTTAGCTAAATTACAGATTGTAGAAGATCTTATTACCTTCTTCATGATTTTCTCATCCTTTTTACAATAATAGGCTTCTCTAAACATCAGCCAACATTTTCTCGCTCCAATATGACTATATTTCTCGTGTAAAAATAAACATATTTCTTTCGAGTGTGCCTAATTTGTTACAAATACCTCAGTTTTACCTATCTGCTTGACTATAATATCTCCGTTAAGTTTCATACCTTTAAAATCTCCATCTCTTAATCTTCTTTTGATTTCTTCTAGTTCAGAACTCCCTTGCATTTCTTTTAGATGTTTCTCTGAAAAGATATATTGTCTTGCTAAAGTAATAATGTTAATATATATGTTT
Source organism: Melolontha melolontha (assembly GCA_935421215.2). NCBI lineage: Eukaryota > Metazoa > Arthropoda > Insecta > Coleoptera > Scarabaeidae > Melolontha > Melolontha melolontha. The sequence continues at coordinate 35,519,524 of OW285240.1, forward strand.
GTTCTCTCCTGTTCTCCATACTTCCGACTCAAAACAACTGCGGCTATCATTTCTTTACCTTTCTTGTATCTAATCTCCATATCGTAATTTTGTATTAATTACGCCCATCTATATATTCTATTATTATTTAATTTGGAATTCATAATGTTTATTAACGCTTTATGATCGGTTTCCAACATAAACTTTTCCCCAAAAGATAGTAACGAAACTTTGTAATCTTTCTCTGAAATTGCATATCTAACTTTATAAGGTTTCATCGTTCTTGATGCAAAATAAATTGGTATTTCTTCTCCGTCTTGTATCTGTACTAATTCCGCTCCTAGCGCATTATATGAGGCATCTGTACGCACTATAAATTCTTTATTAAAATCCGGATGATATAATTTAAGATTATTAACAAAGTTCAGTTTAAGCTCCTTAAAACACTTTTCACAATCTTCATCCCATTTCCATTTTTCATTCTTCTTTAATAATTTAAGAAGTGGTACTGTTTTCTGACTAAAATGTTGTACAAATTTCCTATAATAAGTTAACAAACCTAAGAAACTTCTTAAATTCTTGACTTTTCTTGGTCTAGGAAAGTTTAATATCTCCTCCACCCTATTTTCATCTAATAAAATATTATCTTTATTTAAAATATACCCCAAATATTTTACCTCTTCCTTGAAAAACTTACACTTGGATAGGTTGAACTTCATACCATTAACTCTTCTATCACTATACGAATGTGTTGAAGGTGAGATTGTTCATCTTCAGAAAATATAATTATATCGTCTAAATAATGAATAACAAATTTGTCATATTTATCTAACAATTGATGTAGAAATCTAACTAAGTTCGCTGGTGACGTTTTAATTCCAAATGGACTCATGTTAAATTCCCATACATTACCATTTATGCTGAAACCACAAAATTTCTTGGAACTTTCCTCCAAAGGAATTAACCAAAAAGCATTTTTGAGATCGAGTTTACTAAATATTTTCTTGTTTCCACATTTTGATAATAAAGTATCTATATTTTGAGGCTTTTCATATTCAGAAAGTATCCTTTTATTTATTTCTCTAGCATCTAAACAAATTCTTATTTTCCCATTAGGTTTCCTTACTAAAACAATAGGATTTATATAATAGGTATTGGATCTGCGAATTATACCTGATTTTTCCATCTTTTCCAACTCCTGGTTCACTGTGTCCTGATAAAAATAAGGGAATGGATAATTATAACAACTGTATGGTGATTCATCTGTTACTGTTATCTTATGCTCGTAATCTTTTGCAAAGACAATTTCACCGTTTATTATTGATATATTTTCTTTAAATATTTTAACTAACTCTTCTATCAATCTTGGTTCTACTATATTATCTTCATTTAACATTTTCTTAATATCTTCTTTGCTATTTATAATCATATTTTCTATACCATCAACTTTTCCATTATTAACCTCTTCATTACCTTTCCTATCCTCATTTGTTACTCCAAATGTATCTCCCTCCATTAAACATATATTATCATAACACATGTCTTTTTCTTCTATTATAATATTATTATTTATATATATATATATATATATATATATATATATATATATATATGCATTTCTATGCATATTTTCCATATAAATATAATTCACCTTTTTCTTCATATCAATAACATTTTCTTCAGTTTTCATATTAATATCATTTTCTTTTTTAAATATATAACCATTTTTAACTATTTTAAACTTTTTATCTTTAATACTTATATTACCATCATCAAAATTAATTATTATGCTTAACAATCTCATATTATCTATGCCAATTATACAATCATAGCAAAGATCTTTTAATATATAAAATTGCATAAGAAATTCTTCTTTTCCTATATTCACCATTAATACCGATCTCTGTGATATACTGGCTAACTTTTTCTTATTCGCAGTTACTAATTTAGTTTCTTTAATTTTAATTACATTTTCTTCTGATTGTGGAATTTGTTTAAACTTTTCTTCATTTATAAGAGTAATCTCTTCTCCTGAATCCAATTAACAATTAAGTGTGATCCCTTTTATTTCTATCTCAATAAATGGTAATTTTTCAAAACTTTCAATAATCTTCCTATTTCGTCTAAAGAAAAACAATCTACCTTCTCTTTTGAAAGTATAATATTAACTGACATTTGCTGACATCTGCTATTAAAACTGACATGAGCTTTCAAAACTGACTTCTGCTTTCAACTTGACATCTACATTCAATAATTGACATCTGATTCTATCTGGTATAATTCTGGTATAATTCTGGTATTATATGGATATAAAAAATATTTTTTATATCCTTGACAAGGGCATCATTGCCGAAACATGTAGGGTTGTTTTAAATATATATACTTTGAAGTAATGAACCAGATCCTTAATCGCCGACTTATTAAGTTTACCTTATATATATATATATATATATATATATATATATATATATATATATATATATATGTGAAGTTGTCATGGATAAAAGTGACATTCAAAAATATATTCCAGTTTAATAATAATAATTCATGTCTTAGCACTCCCCAACAATTTGACGCCAATTACAGGGCGCATTGGCAAGCCATGAGTTATTACTATGTCTGCGCCCGTGGAGCGACTTAAGATGTTCAGCTGTCGGCATTCGCCTAAAACGAAAAAAAACCCACTCGGACAGCCTAGTCCCGAATCAAAACTTGGGACTGCCAGCATAATAAGCCAGTGTGCAGATATTTAAATAAGATGATATTTAAATAACAATAGTATATATTCATGATGGTAATTTGCAGATCGTTACACTATTAAGTTACAGTATATACTGATTAGATATTTTATGTCACTTCTCTTGTTAATTGAATTTTTTTCTTGTTTAATATTAATAATTTCTTTAATTTCCCTTTTCATTGTATGTTGTCCTTTATCGATTATCGGTGTGTTTTCAATATCGAAATGGTGATCGCGTTGCAGTTTGTGCGTAAATAAAGCAGTTTTGTCTGTTTTGGAGTATTTGTGGGCTTGTATTCTTTTTTATAAATATATGTTGTAGCTATATCATATTTTTTTAAAAGTACATATTTTTTTTTTTTGGTAACTATGGAACATATGGAATCGTGATATATGTTGTTACATTGTTTAAATTGTTATTGGTGTGTGTAGTGTTGTACATTTGGTGGATTTTTTTCTAATTGTTTGTTTTATACGTTGTGGTGGATAGTTATTGTGTTAGGATCGTTTTAATTTTGTTGATATTATCTTTTCTGTAGTGAGTATGTGATAGTTTTACTGTTCTAGTCAGATTATGTATAATCAATTTATTGAATACTGTAGATGCATTTGAATGGTAATTCATATATCGAAAAGAAGCTGTGTTGCCAATTTATATAAATAGTGTCCTGTCTATCATAGGTTAAAGAAATATCAAGAAAATTAATACTGTTATTAATTTCTTCTTTAATTGTGAATTTTAATTTGTTGTGAAAGCCTTGAATTTATTTAAAAATAAATAATAAAATATACTATCTTTTAAATAAATTCAACAATTTTCGTAACAAATTAAAATTCACAGTTGAAGAAGAACTTAATAACGGTATTCATTTTAATGACATTTCTTTAACCTATGATAGTGAGGGTACTATTTAAATATCTGCACTCTGGCTTATCATGCTAGCAGTCCCGAGTTTAGGTTCGAAACTAGGCTGTCCGAGTAGGTTTTCGTGATTTTCCTTCTCGTTCTAGCCGAATGCCGACAGCTGAATACTATAAGTCGCTTCATATAAATATAAATAATATAATTACAAGAGAACGGATGCAATTTCCATAAAACGCAATCGGCAATTGGAATTGTGTATAACGTCGCTCAGTACATCCCGGCGTAAGTCAATGAAGTATTTGTTTGACTTACTCGGCCACCTGGTCTCGCAGCGATAACAATGGACAACCCAGCTATTGTATTCGGAGAATATAGTGTTTGTCAGTGGTGTCGTGTACGTAGATAAAATAAATAAGCATTTCGTATTTCGTAAGAGAAATAGCACGTACATTCCTTTTCTTTTCATTTAAGCAACATCTTCCAATTATTTCCAGTATTTACAGTTATTTCTAGAATGCACCTATATCCAGTTGCTATGTAGAAAGGACGTTTTCTATTTATAAGGATGTACTTAATTCAAAGAGAACAAAATTGACAGAAGAAAACCTTGAGAAACTATTGCTAGTCAATATTAATACTCCTTTACTCAACTTGAACGACAAAATGAACAAATAAAAATGTTCCAATTATAGACATAAAATTAAAAACTTTAAAAATACAAGTTTTCAACAAATACATATGTATTTCGTAATTTTATAGATCACCACCCGTTTGTTTTCCAATTATATAAATAAAATTAATTAATAAATATGTATTTCGTAATTTTAGATAGAAAGATCACCACCTGTATGTTTTCCAATTATATAAATAAAATTAAAAACTTTATAAATACAACTTTTCAACAAATAAATATGTATTTCGTAATTTTATAGATCACCACCCGTTCGTTGTCCAATTATATAAATAAAATTAAATATTTTAGAAATACAGCCTTTCGCCTGTACTGCACTGGGCTTTGCGTCATGTGGTAAGCGTGTCCGTTCTCTAATAATTACGCATACAGGCTAATTTAATTAATTTCTGTAATCTAGACTATGAAGTCATTTTGTCTTCTTGCGTAATAATTCATAATTCATATTGAAACTTTATCTTTTTTTTATGTGTATTCATATTATTGTAAGCTTAGTTTCATTTCATTATAAAATCACCCTTTCACTTTTTGGGTATGTTCAAAATATACATATATAAATCAAAAGTAATTTTTTTGGTTTTAGCGACTTTTATGAAATAAAACACATTTATTTGTGAGAAAACGACGTTTCGACCATTATTAATTTACGGTCCTTGTCAAGTTCCATATATAAACTGTAAAAGAACAATAGAGTATGATTTAATACTATTTTATATGGAAGATTTGTAAACTTACCAATTGTTCTATTTGTTAATAAATGTTTTCAAATGTTTTTTAATCGGATGTGTGTTATAAACTGATAAATTTTGTGTGCTCCTTTCTGTAAGTGAAGCTAACGGTCTTGTTTTATTGTGTTTTTGTGTGAAATTTTTTTTTTTATTTTTATTATCTTGACATATTTTAAATTTTTTTGGGGTTTTTTAACACCTGTTCGGATATTGTAAACGGGGGTATATTATTTGATAAGTGGATAATAACACTTTTTAAAGTCTATCTATTTCGTTTCGATCATTAATTGTGTTATTATTTTTTAATATAGATTTCTATTTCTAATTTCTAAAATTTCCCTGGTTTTCGTGTTATTATGTTTTTTTAGTATTTTTGTATTATCAAAATCAAAATTATGTTTAAATCTTGCTTGATGTTATTAAAAAATAATAACACAATTAATGATCGAAACGAAATAGATGGACTTTCAAAAGTTTATTATCCACTTATAAAATAATATACCCCTGTTTACAATATCCGAACAGATGTTAAAAAACCAAAAAGAAATTTAAAATATGTCAAGATCATAAAATATGAAAAAACATTCACACAATAAAACAACCGTTAATTTCACAGAGAGGAGCACACAAAACTTCTCAGTTTATAACACACATCCGATTAAACAACAGCCATGAAAAGAAAAAAGAAAAAAATTTTTGAAGAATATAATTTAAGATAGTGCGTGCATTTGAAAACATTTATTAACAAATAAAACAATTGGTGAGTTTTTAGTTTACAAATCTTTCATATAAAATAGTATTAAAACATAATATTTTGTTACGTTACAGTTTCTATATGAAACTTAACAAAGACCGGAAATTAATAAAGGTTGAGACGTCGTTTTTTCACAAATAAATTTGTTTTATTTCATAAAAGTCGTTAAAACCAAAAAAATATCTTTTTATTTATTATAATTATACGGAAAATAAAATAAATAAGACATGTGTTTTTTATAAACATCGAATATATATATATATATATATATATATATATATATATATATATATATATATATAAGGTAAACTTAATAAGTCGGCGATTAAAGGTCTGGTTTACTTCAAAGTATATATATTTAAAACAACCGTACATGTTTCGGCAATATGCCTTTGTCAAGGCAATACAAAATATATCGGCATATTGCCGAAACATGTAGGGTTGTTTTAAATATATATACTTTGATGTAATGAACCAGACTTTTAATCGCCGACTTATTAAGTTTACCTTATCATACCAAGGTCACGAAGATATTATATATATATATATATATATATATATATATATATATATATATATATATTAAGCTGGTTCTTCTGTTATAATTTATGTGAACAAACAAGTTGTTAATAATTTGAGTTTAAATTATTCAAATATTAAAGCATATTAAATAAAACTATGTCTTATCGCGACATCTAGGTTACAATAACAACAGTAGGGTTATCTTTCATGTAGTAATCTACTATATCAAATGTCTATTTTTCTTTTAACTTATTGTCTATTATTATTATTGGATATTTAAATACCTTCTGTTAATTAAACACTCTTAAAATTAGAAATTCATTCATATTTCAAATTGACCACGCCTTTTGTGTTTCGGCGGTATATTTTTTCCAAGGTAGATATCGTTGACATTATTAGAACGTGGTATCGCAGGTAACGAAAAAAAAATAGAGAATAAAAAAAAACGTTCGTTGAAGCGGGGCTTCGATATATAATTAGGCGTCTTCAAATTTTAAAAGCGATTTTCTAAGTTTTAAATTCCATATAGAAGCTGAAATATCAAGAATATTATCATTTCCAATTTAATACTACGTTGGAATTACAAATTTACCTTAATTACGAAGTGTATTTTGAATACATATCAGACGAGTATCGAGACAGTAACCTGAGACTATTATCCTTCTAATTCTTGTTTTAATTTAATTGTATGAAAACCATCCTGTTAAACGTGCTGTATATCCTATTACCTGCCAGAATTCCGGAAGTCCTACATCTGTAAGCAGCTCCGAGATCCTTACCGATGGTCAATATGTCCAAGCCAGGCTACTATTTGTTATGAGCTTTACAGTGCCCTTAAGTTAAGGTAGAATTTACCCTACAAATTAATAAAGCATTTATTTTGTATTGTTTTAGTTGATCGTAGATAGTACAGCTTCACTGTATTAAATACCTCTTATCCGATTATTAATATGTAAATTACTGAGCTAGCATTTGTATAGATATATTGGTTGTTAATTAAGTCACGACTTACCTTTAATTAGCCCTGAGATAAGATCTTATTTACATAGTGAACATTTTCAAGATTGAGGTTAAATCACATCGATTGCTCTGATTTGTATTTTTTAAATTCTTTCAATCCTCCTAAAGGAAATTATTTAACTGATAAATTGTTTGGAAACTTATTTATATATTATATCAACCTACCTCTGATCATATATTAATCGTGATACTAACAGAATTAGCTTATTTAAACCATCATTCACACCGTTGTTTTTTCTATGTTAAGTACACTTTGTTAAGTACTAAGTTAAGTACTAAGAACGATATAGGGGGGGGGGGGGGGGGTAAATTCTTTAGAGGTGTAATGTATTATTATTAATGTTTATTAAATTGTATTTTATCTGTTCTCTAAAGTGTTTTCTTTTTCATTACATCTCTTATTTTTCTCTCATTCACATATCATTAAATTTATTTATTAATTTCATTATTTATTTCTCTTCTCATTTCATCACACGATTGTTTCACTATAATATATATATATATATATATATATGGTAAATTCAATCAGTTGGCGATTTAAGGTCTGGCCTTACTTTAAAGTATATATATTTAAAACAACCCTACATGTTTCGGCAATGATGTCTTTATCAAGGATATAAAATATAAATGACAGTATACAAATGTCATATAATTGAGTTGCTATGGATAAAATTATTCAAAGATACATTCCAATTGAATAATAATAAATCATGCCTTAGTATTCCAAAAACAGATAGACAACAAAAACAGGGAAAAACAAGACATGAGTTATTATTATGTATGCGCCCGTGGAGCGTCTTAAGATGCAAAGTTGTCGGCATTCGCCTTAAACGAGAAGGAAAACCACGAAAACCTACTCGGACAACCAGACAGGAATTAAAACACGGAACAGTCAGCATGATAAGCAAATGTATATTATATTTAAATGTAAATGATATTTAAATAACTTAAGATATATAATTATATAACAAAAAAATATATTATGATGGTAAATTGCAGATCGTTACACAATTAAGTTATAGTATATACTGCTTAAATTGCTTATATCATTTCTGTTGTTAATTGAATTTTTTTCCTGTTTAATACTAATAATTACTTTAATTTCTCTTTTCATTGTGTGTTGTCCTTTATCAATTATCTGTGTGTTTTCAAAATCGAAATGGTGATCGCGTTGTAGTTTGTGTGTAGATAAAGCAGTTTTGCCTGTTTTAGAGTATTTGTGGGCTTGTATTCTTTTGTATAAATATTGTTTCGTTTGGCCTATGTAGTAACTATCGCAATCGCGACATGGTATTTTATATATGACATGTGTTTCTCGATTTTTTTCTATTTTAGGTTTACGTTTTGAAAATAAATGTCTATTAGTATTACTAAGTTTATATGTTGTGTCATTGTTCAAATTTTTATTGGTGTCTGCAGTGTTGTATATTTGGTGTACTCTTTTTTTAATTGCTTGGCCTATAAGTTGTGGTGGATAATTATTATCTGTTAAGATTGGTTTAATTTTCTTGATGTTATCTTTTCTGTATTGAGTATGTGATAATTTTACTGCCCTATCAGTCAGATTATTTATAATCATTTTATTGAATACTGTAGGAGTATTTGAGTGGTAATTCATATATCGAAAAGAAGCTGTGGGTTTATACCAATTTGTATAAATAGTACCCTGTCTATCATAGCTCAAAGAATAGTGAATTTTAATTTGTTGTGAAAATTGTTGAATTTATTTAAGAGATAGTTTATTTTGTTAGTCGGAATACATGTTATGATTTCATTAACATATCTTTTGAAAAAAATGGGTTGGTAGTCTAATGAATTGATAACGTTTTGTTCTAAATGTTCCATTACTAGATTTGCAATAGGAGCAGCTAAAGGAGAGCCCATGGCAATACCAAATGTTTGACTATAAAAAGAATCTTTGTATTGAAAATATGTGTTATCGAGACAGAAGTGTATACCTCTAATAAATTCATTTTTATTTAGTGATGTGTGGACTAATTTCGTCCCATTTGGATTCTATTATGTATATAGCTAGATCTGTAGGAATGTTAGTATATAAAGATTCTACATCTAGTGATATAATTTTGTGATTAGTTGGTACTTTTTGTTCCTTGATGAAATTTTGAAATTGCCATGAGTCTTTGGTATGATATACAGTTTTTCTTAACATCTTAGATATGCTATCACCTAGGAATTTTGCTATATTATAAGTAGGGGCTTGTATGTTAGATACTATTGGTCTTAAAGGGATATTATTTTTGTGAATTTTAGGTAAACCATATATTGATGGAAGGTGGGAATTAAAAATGCGAAGTTTGTTTTTAGTGTTGAAATCTATTAGGTTTAGTCTATGCCATTTATTTATTAAGTTATTATTTTCTTTTTGAGTTTTCTCTGTTGGATTATTTCTTTCTTTTTTATAGGTGAATTTATCGTCTAATAGTTTTTCTATTTTTATGCTCATATTCCTCTTTAAGAATGATCACTGTTTTATTTGATTTATCTGCTGTTGCTATTATAATATGAGGGTTGTCTTGGACAAATCTTTTTGTTTATTTAATGAACTTATTCATATATAGATTTGATATATGTTTTTTATTATTTACCTTCTTATGTTTATGGTTAGTGATTATATTACAGATTTTGTTACGTATTTCATTCTGTTTGTCTTGTGGTAAATTTTGTATTCCTGTTTCAATGTTAGCTATATAGTCATTAATCGGTATTTTATTAGGTGGCATATTATATTTGGGTCCTAGGCTAAGTACAATTTAATATTATCAGGAATATTTATATTGGTTAAATTGATAATCCAGTTATTGTTAATTTTGTAATTTATCTCTAAGTGTTGTTTCATCATTAGTTTATCTACTTTGTTTTTTAATTTATTTTTGTTACAAATAACACCTACATTTATAAAAATGAAAAAACTTGACAGATTTCATTTCACTATTTCAAAACTAAAAACTAAATTTTAAAAAATTATGAATTCCTTTTACCTACAAATTTTAAACATCACAATATCCCAAACCATTTGTAACATAAATACATTCAATCAAATTATTATCATACAGAAATTGTCTCCTCAACTTTTAAATAGCTTCGAAAAAATAGAATCTAAAATTTACAATAATCATTTCCTAACAATAATCATTTCCTTTGTTAGCGAGCGGCGCAACGTAGATACGCTGAAAAATATCCCAATCGTCAGCATCCCACTCACTCAACATTTACAGCTCTTCATCAACGATTAAGAGAAACAGGTTCAGTGGTCCCAAAAAATAATGAAAGAGGGAGACATAATGATGTAACAGCAGAACATAAAGATGTTATTTTAATGGAAGTTGAAGAAAATTCAGAAATTAGCGTTCGAAGACTATCTGCCATGTACCCCACAATTTCAAAATCCTCCGTAGGAAATATCTTACACAAAGAAAATTTATATCCTTTTCATTTTACAAAGGTGCAAGCACTGCTAGAAGGAGATTTTCCTGCTCGCGTAGAATTCGCTAGATGGTTACAAAATCAGAAAAATCAAGATGAAGATTTCTTCAGGAACATTTTGTTTGGTGACGAAGCTACATTCTCAAAAAATGGAATTTTTAATGAACATAATGCACATTATTATTCGTACGTTGGTGACAATCCCCACGATGTTCAAGAATTTAAGCATCAGCATAGGTTTAGCATAAACGTCTGGATAGGAGTAGTTGACGATTATCTACTTGGACCTTGGAATTACCTGCTCGTTTAAATGGTGCTGATTACTTACATTTCCTGCAAAATATTTTACCTGATTTGTTAGATGAGGTGCGTTTAAATATTCGGCAAAACTTATGGTTTCTACAGGACGGCTGTCCGGCCCACTTTAGCAGGAATGTACGAGACTTTCTAGATAATAACTACGAAGACCATTGGATTGGAAGAGGCGGTCCAGTTGCTTGGCCAGCAAGGTCGCCGGATTTGAATCCTTGCGATTATTGTGTTTGGGGATACATAAAAGCATTTGTTTATTCCGTTCCGATACAAAATCGCGCACAACTCTGGCTAAGGATACAAGATATTTGCAACGAATTTAGAAATAAATTTGGAATTTTTGCAAGAATTCGGCGTTCTCTAAACAAAAGGGTAAACTTATGCATAGAGACTAATGGTCATCACATCGAGCAACTTTTGTAACAATCTACCTTTGATACATGTTCTTTTTTTGTTAGTTTCGTTCCATTGTAATAAATAATTTGTTTTTAATTTATTAAATTAATTTTCATCCATGCCTTGATAGTCCAAGCCAACTTCGTCGCTAAAAATAAGTAGGTACATAATAAATTGAACTTTAATGAAGAAAAAACGAAAAATATACAAATCGATTTTTCTAGAAAACGGTGTATCCTACCGACTTAAAGTAAGAGTACATTTTAGTACTAGAATACCTGAAAATTTAATAATCTAGTGTCACAAATGCTTAAAAGTTAAAGACAAAAAAGTTATGCCTTAAAATAACCGTTGACCTACCCAAAACGGACGCCTATGACCGGTACTAGAAATTCGCAATTGATGGAATCGATTCATCTCTGGAGGGTAAATAAGCATACCAGTTTTTGTTTTTCTAAATAGAAGCGTTCTGGAGGAATTTAAAAAAAAATAAATACAAGGCGCCATCTTCAAAGAACTCTAGCTCCCTTAGGAAGCATTTTCGGACTAGGTGAATTTGGGTTTAATTGTCTTAAAATTATCAGAGGAATCTCCGGTCTTTATTTGTCAGGAGAGTTTCTGGACACCCTGTATATATATATATATAAATACCTGTTGGGGCACATAACGTGTTACAGAGCAATAGCACTCAAACGATTAATCATATCGAAAAATGTTTCAGACAAAAGTTTCAGTGTTCGAGAAGGCGATCATACTGGGCCACCCAGTATTTTGATCGGTGTAGGCGTAGAAGCTACGTCAATGTCAACTCCAATTTTTTAAATGGTACCATGTATTTTCTTTCGAATAACATTATTACTGATTTTAAGACGAATTCAGCGACCTACAGCACAAGGTCATTCTAGTCACGCAAAGTATGAAAATAGTCGAAAAATCGAAAAATATCGGAATAATCAGCATCAACTGTCAACGCATACGGCTGTCAGTTAGTCACGCATTACCTTCTATTGTGAGTACATCGGATCGCGAAAATGAACGATTATCAAGAATATTTTGATATGTTAATGGTGCTGGGGGAATGCCGCAAACATTACAGAAACGCTGAGCAGTTGTACGCGGCTCGTTATCCGGACAGACAACAAAAATCGCACATGGCATTTAAGCGATTAGCTGACCGTTTCTGTCGCTTCGGTACAATGAAACAAACATGAGCCAAACGTCGACCGATTGTTGATGAAAATGCGGCTGCTATCTTAGCTTTTACTGCACAAAATCCCCATGCGGGCACCAGGCAAATGGAAAGAGAGAGCGGAATTAGTCGGCGATCTATATTAAGAATATTACATTAACACAAATTACATCCGTATTGTATGTCACTGCATCAGGATTTGTACGGCAATTAATTCCAAAATCACGTCAATTTCTGTAACTGGATTCGTCGAAAAATGCACACGGATGTTTCATTTTTGAGTCATGTGCTTTTTTCTGACGAAGCTAACTTCACAAATACGGGAAATGTGCATAGACATAACATGCATTACTGGGCAAATGCGAATCCTCGATGGACGAGAACTGTACGATATCAACATCCGTGGTCCGTTAATTGTTGGGCCGGCATTGTCGGCGATCACGTCATTGGTCCACATTTTTTTTAAGGTCACTTAAGTGGGCAAGTTTACGCAAACTTTCTGCAAAACGTACTGCCCGACTTACTGGAAGACGTGCCCTTGCTAGTTCGCATAAACATGTGGATGCAACACGACGGTGCACCATCCCATTATGCTCTATGTGCAAGACAAGTGATGAATGAAATTTTTGGTGAAAAATGGATTGGACGAGGCGCTACTGTTGCTTGGCCACCTCGTTCGCCAGATCTAACACTAATAGATTACTTTTTCTGGGGTTTTGTCAAAGGCCACGTAATGGCGGAAGCACCTACCACGCCTGACGACATGAGAGAAAGAATACGTCGAGCAAGTACCGAAATTACACCACAAATGTTGGCTAACGTCAGACGGTCGTTTCCTCGGAGAATTAACCACTGCGTACAAGCGGAGGGTGGTCACTTCGAGCATCTTCTGTAGGTAGACCCAAACCAAAGTTAGTGGATCCTTTGATGCTGATTATTCCGATATTTTTCGATTTTTCGACTATTTTCATACTTTGTGTGACTAGAATGACCTTGTGTTGTAGGTCGCTGAATTCGTCTTAAAATCAGTAATAATGTTATTGAAAAGAAAATACATGGTTCCATTTAAAAAATTGGAGTTGACATTGACGTAGCTTCTACGCCTACACCGATCAAAAAACTGGGTGGCCCAGTATGACCGCCTTCCCGAACACTGAAACTTTTGTCTGAAACATTTTTCGATATGATTAATCGTTTGAGTGCTATTGCTCTGTAACCCTTTATGTGCCCCACCCATATATATATATATATATATTGAGGTAGGTCAAGCCCACACTCAAGTATGCCCCAATAAGCAAAAGGACAATCTCTTAATGTATATAAATAAGTTATTGAATAGTTAATTATATGTCAAAACTGAATTCTTCCCACGTCAAATCAATAAAGTTGAATACGCAAGTTTAATTATTTTTTTTTTAAGACATTCACACATTTATAATCTAACATTTCATTTGTAATAGTATTTTCAGTTCGATAATTTGTATTTACAAAAAAAAATATCAACTTAATTGATAAATCATTAATGACGCCATTTATTTAGGTATAACTGTACATAATTTGAATTGTCAATCGCGGGAAAATATCCCATAATAAAAACAGCATAATGTATTATTTTTGACATACACATTATATGCATATTAGTTTTAAAATTAAGTAAATATTTATTACATCATGTAAATGTATTTAAAATTATTGAATTGTCATTTTCATTAGTAGTAATTGTCGAGATTAAATGAATACATACCGATGAACGAATCAAAATCAAGTAACAAAAATAAAAGAAGGTTAGCGTAACTTGAAAAATCGCCATTAAAGCATCCAGACGTATTTTTGAGTGTATCACTAAAAACAAGAAGAAAATTACAATAAATACAAGTAAATTCATACGTCCAATTAGTTAAACATCTTACCAATATTCCCAGCTCCTGTTGGACACATATTTCAAGTTCGTACGTGTACCAGTGACAAAAATATTGCCAAGAGCAATTTGCCGAGAAGCAGTTCGTTAGAAAGTGTTTTTGACCGGGGTGACGCCGTTCGAACGCCGACGAAAAACCTGCCTTTCCAAAACCTTTTGAGATCCCGTTTTATCCAGAATCCTGCACCAATTACTTAAGTATTCTTTAAAATCTCACATCTATATTGAAAAGACAATTTAAACAATCATATTAAAAAAGAATATAGTATATTATTTATATTAGTTAAGATATACATTATTAAATACGATATATAAGATTTAGGTTATTTATTACTTTTAAAGAGGAAGAATACAGTTACGTTTTAATTTAATTTTTCTTTGTTTTACGTCATACATTCTAGTTATATTAAAGTTATTGACTTAATTCTCCTAATTAATTATAGATTATCTTCACTATTTCTATATTTATCTATTTCATTTATTTCATGTAATATTTTTCGTAATTTATCATAGTTAAATAACATATTAAATTTATCACGTTACAAAATTTATATACAAATTATACTTAACAATTAATGCTTATAACTTACCTGTTAATAGAGATCTTAAGAACATTAAAGTTATTATTCGTGAATCTGATCTCGACGTTTTATTTTGTAGTATAGCATTAACAACAATTAACCTATCATTTAGGAATCTAAAAATATCAGTAGTGTTTGATTGAAGTCACCGAACTCGCACTTTAAATTTGGACATATCACAATGCCCTAACACTAGAGTCTATTTTGTTCTCGAGTTTAGCCGGACCCTGAAGATAATAAACGCACATTAATTAATACTTATTAATAAGTTTATATCCGAACAGCTGTTTTAGGTTACATTTATGGAATAATTCGCAAGTAGGCAACTTTGCATCTTGCGCATATAGATTAAACTCGAACAACCCCATCTATATGTTACTTAGAGCAATGTAATTAGTTCGTAGATGTAAAATTCACCGAATAAATATAAAATCTAACAAGCCATTTATTCACAGCTGAGCATTTTTATATTCATAAACGTTTACATTATTTTATTACGCATCTTGCTCGTTATCAATTCACAGCACAACGAGAGGCTGCTCGTTATCAATTGTCGCCGCAACGTGTCGCTTAGAAAACGTGCTCAATCAAACACGTAATACAAAATAAAACGAGAGAGAATAAATTTAAAAAACTGTATTCTTTCTAGATTTATTTAAGATACAAAATTTTTATAATTGTAAGTTGTATTTTGCTTCTTGTGGTCATTTTTGTGTGATAGGATGCTGACTGGTACCCAGGAACAGGATTTGTAAGTTTGTTTTTTTAAAAGGGGTTATTGTTTGTATAATAAACACTAAACGAATAGGTCAAAAAGATTAAAATAATAATTATTTGAAGAGATAAGAATTTATTTATACAATTTATTAGCAAATATAACACTAATACTAAAACATCAGAATAGGAATAATTAATATACATAAACTAATAGAACCTATAATCATAACACTATCATATATATTTTTTCAATAATAATAATAATATGGACAAGCGTACAAGGAGTAAGTCAAGGGAAAACCTAGCAGATAGAGAGGACCAGGCTGATCAGGGTGATTCTGTTACAGCCACAGCACAAGCAGAAGCTTCAAAGGAAGAGGCGACGATGAACTTTAATTCGTTAACCGCTTTGATAATGAATATGCAACAAAAACAAGAAGCTAATTTTAAACAATTTGTAGCGGAAAATAATGAAAAACTAGATGCTAACAATAAAAATATAAGTCAATTAGAAACTAATTTAACGCGAAAATTAGAAACAAATATCAGCCAGATAGAAATGAATTTAGCACGAAAATTAGAAATTAATAATGAAAATTTCAAACAACTAATCACAGAAAATAATAATAGATTAGAGACTAATATCAGTCTCATAGAAACCAATCTCAACAGCAAATTAGAACAACTCAAACAGGACAAGGAAGAAATAAAGATGGATATAAAGGGTTTGAAAGATAGTCAAACAAAGATCGAGAAGATAATACATCAAACACTAGAAGAAAGCGAGTTAAAATGCTTGCTGAAAATGGACGAAACTCTAAATGTCCATAACCAACATTGGGCCAAACAATTAGAGAATACTTCACAGGAAATTTACGTAATTACCAACAATAAAATAATAACCGCAAATACGGAAACAAAAACCGAAATAACAAAGTCCTGTAACGAAGCTCATACAAAATTAAATAACAAATTAACAGATTTTAACCTAATTAACGAAATAACATCGTTAAATCTAAAACAACATTTTACCGATAGTCTCAACACTCAGATGGGGGAACATAGGACATTCTACGAACAAGAGATCAATCAAGTAAAAGATAATCTTGACACCTTCCGAACGAACCAGGATAATAATAAAAGGTATTATGAATCCGAACTGAGGATAATTGAAACGAAGATCAAAAGATATACTGCGTCTGATAATTGCATAAACACAGGAGGTCTCACCATAAAAATAGAAAATTTAACTCATTTCGATGGAGATATAACGCACGTACACCCCATGCTCTATTTAAATGGACTCCTGCGTTATTTAATTGATGTTCCGGACAATAAACAAAAGATGGACATAATAAGAGTTACACTTAAAGACAGTGCTCAGGAGTGGTTCTTGCGCATTGAAGACCATTGCGAGGACGTAGAGCAATTCGTGTCATTATTTAAGAGGAATTACTGGGATGAAGCACAACAAAATCGTGCCAAAATCAGACTTCTAACCGGTAAATATAGAATGGGCTCAACAACTAGGGAGATATATGCTTCAAGAATGTACAACCTGTGTAAACACATAGCTGATATGGAGGAATCAACCATAGCACGACAGTTACTGAACCATTTCATTTATTCGGACACACAAGCAATTATTTGTCAACGAGTCAATGATATGGATTCCTTAATAGAAATTCTCCGAAGATTAGATGACTTTGCAGAAGGTAATCGTAGTTCTTTTCCAACAGTACAACGTAATACAAATAACAGTCTATATAATTCCTCTAATAATCGACCGAGCAATACAAATTATAACACCATACATAATCCATCTTTTAGACAAAATTACTCACAAAATAATCGACCGAATCATGTACAAGAAACAACCTCATATAATAATAACAGAACTAACAACAATTATACTCAGGCGAATCTAACAACTAATAATAGTAACACTAATTATAATAATAATCACGCAAGTCCTGCACCAAATTATAACACTCATCAAAATTATCGTAACCATTCTACAAATCCTTTTCATAATTATAACAATAGACCCAATCTTTCGAATTATCCACCCCCTAATAATAATAATTATAATAATAATACACGAACGTATGATGCTAATCGTCAGAATAATAACAATCAGTACAACAACCCGCCGGGAAGAAGAGGTATGAATAATTATAGATACCGTAATAGAGGACGTGTTAATAACTACTGCCGGAGACCATTGTCACCACTGCCCTCTAGACAAGAATCGGAGGATGTAAAAAAAAAAATGCCGATTTCGGAAATCGATATGTACACCAACCCGACACCAAGCACCTCAACCCAAAATCTTTAAATAAAATCGACTGTAACTACCCCTCAAAATTAAACAATATAACTTTTTATCAACCCTTTGAAGAGTTCATACACGTAGAAGAAACTGGAACCCATAATATAGATACGCACTCTCTACCAATTATTAAGATTAAATTTACAAACATAGAACTAAGCTGTTTAATAGATACTGGAGCCGAAATAACGTTATTAGAAGAGAAAAAGGCAATCTTAATCGATAATTATGAAAAGAAAATTATAAGGACTAAGGGAACAGATTTGATAGCCGCTAATGGTAAAAGAATGGGGAAAATTCAAAAAAGAATATGTACGGAAATAATGGTGAAAGATAAGGAATATG
Source organism: Melolontha melolontha (assembly GCA_935421215.2). NCBI lineage: Eukaryota > Metazoa > Arthropoda > Insecta > Coleoptera > Scarabaeidae > Melolontha > Melolontha melolontha. The sequence continues at coordinate 35,538,057 of OW285240.1, forward strand.
TCATACAATGCTACATTATAGGTAAACTGCAATACGATTGCATAATTGGGATAGATAACATTAAGAATTTAAAAATGATATTGGATTTCAAAAGAAAAATAATAATGATCGATGAAATAGAGATAAGGATGGAGAAACAGTTATCTGAGGAAGAAGAATATGAATATAATTATTTTAAAGATAAACATTTACAGAAGGAGATTAATAATATATTACAAGAAAGATTGAATACAGATAGTTATGATAATGAATGTAGTAATAAGGAAGAAGGAATAAATATTAAAATGAATAATGATGATTATATATATGGATTGGAAGAAAAGGAAGATGGAATAGGAATGCAGAATGTAGAAGAAGTGGAAGTAAGAAAAGAATTAAATACCCTCAGAACAGTAAATAATTTAGAAGATATAGAAGAAATAATTAAACTACAAAATATACCATATCATATGATCCCATCAAAATTAGTAAAAATTTTATCTGACAACCTAACATTAATCAATGATGTAGTAGTATTCGCACGTAACTATCAACATACAATAAGAATAGACAATGACAACCCATTATCGAGCAGAAACTACCCAATACCATACCATTATCAGGAAAAAGTTAATATGGAGCTTAACAGATTAGAAGAATCTGGTATTATTGAAAAATCTAATACATATTTCATCAATCCCATAGTTATTGTTCAGAAAAAAGATTTATCGTTAAGGATATGTTTAGATGCAAGATCACTAAACAAACGTATCAAACCTGAATACGAAATGCCTCAAAACATAGATATACTAATAACGAAATGTGGTAACAAAAACTATTACAGCAAATTAGATTTAAAAAACGCATTTTGGCTGATAAATTTAGAACCTAATTCCAGGAAATACTGTGGATTTTTAATAAATGGAGTAGTTTACCAATTTAGAGTCTGCCCGTTTGGATTAAAAACTTCACCTGCAGCTTTGATAAGATTTTTACACCGCATTTTAGATAAATATGATAATTTCGCACTTCATTATTTAGATGATATCATAATCTTTTCCGAAACTTTAGACCAACATTTAGAACATTTAAAAATAATATTAACCACTTTATGTAATGAAGGTTTAAAATTAAATTTAAGCAAATGTCAATTTTTCAAAACAGAAATAGATTATTTAGGATATATCATCAATAAAGATAATATCTACCTAGATCCTACTCGACTGGATGAAATCAAAAACTTCACTCGGCCGAAAAATTTAAGGACCTTACGAGGATTCTTGGGAGTTTTGAATTATTATAGAAAATTTATTACTAATTATAGCGAGAAAACACTACCATTACTTCAATTATTGAAGAAAAATACGAAATGGAATTGGACTGCAAAGTGTGAAAAATGTTTCATAGAACTTAAGGAGAACTTTGTGGAGAACTTGAAATTGCACCATCCAGATTTTTCTTTGCCTTTTATTGTAAGAACAGATGCTTCGCACCAGACCATTGCTGCTGAATTAGTTCAACTCAGAGGAGATACAGAAATCCCTATACATTTTATATCCCGTACTTTGAATGCTTGCGAAATACGATATACAATATCCGAAAAAGAAATGTTAGCAATAGTATATGCGATAACAAAGCTCAGATATTATTTAATTGGAAAATCATTCATACTAGAAACTGATCATAAAGCGCTTATAAACATCATGAATTCCAAATTACATACAAGGAATATTAAAACCTACTACACCTCGATACGATATCCACAAGGTAATCCTACCGAAAGATACATACGAGAAATATTAAAGTATCTCAGAATTTTGTTAGATGAAAAACATAATCGTTGGGCTAGACATCTACCACAAATTGAATTTATATTAAATAACACACCCAGCACAGTCCACAATCACTGTCCAATAAAGATTTTTACAGGAGAAGCACCACAAAGACCATGGGTAGAGCCAGAGTTAGTAAATTTATCGGAACGTACAGATGAGGTCAGACTAAAATTAATAAAACGTAAGAATAAATGGGAAAAGAAACAGAATGACTATAGCAAGAAATACAAAACATATGAATTAGGTGACCGAGTTATAGTCAAAAGCTTAAGAGTATCTAATGCAAAACAGAAAATCATGGGTAAGCTACTGAAGGCCTATCAAGGACCATTTATAATAAATCAGAAATTAGGCTATAATACATATGAATTAATCGAGCCTAACACCGATTATATAAAGGGGAGGTATCATATATCAATGTTACAAGATTATACAGCATAAAAAAAAAAAAAAACAAATTTGAATAAGAACTAAACACATATAAATTTAATATCAACAAATCAATATCTATAATTAAAATATAATATACAGTTACACTTGAAAGACATAAAGGGGTAGTTAACAGTTCGAAAAACTGAAACAACACAACACAAATAATATGATATACAAACAAATATAGAAAGAACAAGTATCTACATGATATAATATGATAAACAGTTAAATATGTAATGGGGAAACAAAACGAATATTAACATGCTTAAAATTAAATAAAATGAATTCCTAAAATGTAATATATATATAAGTAATAGTATGCTAAGAATAAATAGAAGGTTTGATGTAATGTTAAAGGAATGGAAAAAGTCTAGATTAATAGAGATAGTAGGAATAAATATATAATATGGGGATATAAAGTATGAATAAGATATGAATTAGTATTATAAATATGAATATATAGAAATATAGATGAGAATGTCTAATAATGGGGAATTTAATTATATAATAAGGAATGGTATTATAATAAGAAAAGAGTAGGATTCGCTAGTCAGAACATGTATTTAACATGAAAGAATTATTTATTGTGAAAACTAAAACCTATATTAATATATCAAGTTTAAAAAAAAAAAAGAGAAAACTTTAAGCATGGACCATCAACAAGTAAAATAAATAGAGTAAACCCCCAAAACAAATCATTTTAACTATTAAAACATCGTTACAATATATCAAGAAGAGATAATAATTTTCTTTTTAATAAAAAAAAAAAACAGACTTCAAAAAGTTAACAGTTCAAAAATAATATTAACAAATCAACACTTAAAGGGACAAGCATTTACTATAAATGTATATTAAAAACAGCTTATATGCACAAAAACTCATATGATAAAGCAAACAACTTAATAGTTCAAAGAGAATAATTTGGATAAGCCTCTTTGCCAAGTCAATAACGGCATACCAAATTACTGGGGAATTGAGGTAGGTCAAGCCCACACTCAAGTATGCCCCAATAAGCAAAAGGACAATCTCTTAATGTATATAAATAAGTTATTGAATAGTTAATTATATGTCAAAACTGAATTCTTCCCACGTCAAATCAATAAAGTTGAATACGCAAGTTTAATTATTTTTTTTTTAAGACATTCACACATTTATAATCTAACATTTCATTTGTAATAGTATTTTCAGTTCGATAATTTGTATTTACAAAAAAAATATCAACTTAATTGATAAATCATTAATGACGCCATTTATTTAGGTATAACTGTACATAATTTGAATTGTCAATCGCGGGAAAATATCCCATAATAAAAACAGCATAATGTATTATTTTTGACATACACATTATATGCATATTAGTTTTAAAATTAAGTAAATATTTATTACATCATGTAAATGTATTTAAAATTATTGAATTGTCATTTTCATTAGTAGTAATTGTCGAGATTAAATGAATACATACCGATGAACGAATCAAAATCAAGTAACAAAAATAAAAGAAGGTTAGCGTAACTTGAAAAATCGCCATTAAAGCATCCAGACGTATTTTTGAGTGTATCACTAAAAACAAGAAGAAAATTACAATAAATACAAGTAAATTCATACGTCCAATTAGTTAAACATCTTACCAATATTCCCAGCTCCTGTTGGACACATATTTCAAGTTCGTACGTGTACCAGTGACAAAAATATTGCCAAGAGCAATTTGCCGAGAAGCAGTTCGTTAGAAAGTGTTTTTGACCGGGGTGACGCCGTTCGAACGCCGACGAAAAACCTGCCTTTCCAAAACCTTTTGAGATCCCGTTTTATCCAGAATCCTGCACCAATTACTTAAGTATTCTTTAAAATCTCACATCTATATTGAAAAGACAATTTAAACAATCATATTAAAAAAGAATATAGTATATTATTTATATTAGTTAAGATATACATTATTAAATACGATATATAAGATTTAGGTTATTTATTACTTTTAAAGAGGAAGAATACAGTTACGTTTTAATTTAATTTTTCTTTGTTTTACGTCATACATTCTAGTTATATTAAAGTTATTGACTTAATTCTCCTAATTAATTATAGATTATCTTCACTATTTCTATATTTATCTATTTCATTTATTTCATGTAATATTTTTCGTAATTTATCATAGTTAAATAACATATTAAATTTATCACGTTACAAAATTTATATACAAATTATACTTAACAATTAATGCTTATAACTTACCTGTTAATAGAGATCTTAAGAACATTAAAGTTATTATTCGTGAATCTGATCTCGACGTTTTATTTTGTAGTATAGCATTAACAACAATTAACCTATCATTTAGGAATCTAAAAATATCAGTAGTGTTTGATTGAAGTCACCGAACTCGCACTTTAAATTTGGACATATCACAATGCCCTAACACTAGAGTCTATTTTGTTCTCGAGTTTAGCCGGACCCTGAAGATAATAAACGCACATTAATTAATACTTATTAATAAGTTTATATCCGAACAGCTGTTTTAGGTTACATTTATGGAATAATTCGCAAGTAGGCAACTTTGCATCTTGCGCATATAGATTAAACTCGAACAACCCCATCTATATGTTACTTAGAGCAATGTAATTAGTTCGTAGATGTAAAATTCACCGAATAAATATAAAATCTAACAAGCCATTTATTCACAGCTGAGCATTTTTATATTCATAAACGTTTACATTATTTTATTACGCATCTTGCTCGTTATCAATTCACAGCACAACGAGAGGCTGCTCGTTATCAATATATATATATATATATATATATATATATATATATATATATATATGGTAAACTTAATCAGTAGGCGATTAAAGGTCTGTATATTACTTCAAAATATATGTATTTAAAAAACTCTACATGTTTCGGCAGTACCCCTTTATCAAGAGAATACAAAATATAAATGACAGGATATATCCTGTATATATAACATTATATATTATATATGACATTTATATCCTGTCATTTATATTTTGTATTCTCTTGATAAAGGCGTACTGCCGAAACATGTAGAGTTTTTTAAATACATATATTTTGACGTAATATACAGACCTTTAATCGCCTACTGATTAGGTTTACCATATCATACCAAGGTCACGAAGTTATTATATTTATATATATATATATATATATATATATATATGTATGTATATAGATACTAATTTCTGTTATGGTAGATTCAATTAGTTGCCGATTTAAGGTCTGGTTTTACTTCAGGATGTATATATTTAAAACAATCTTACATGTTTCGGCATATGATGCCTTTTTCAAAGAAATTTAAAATAAATGACAGTATATTAATGTCATACGATATATCTTAGACATATAGTATGACAAAAAAGTTTGGGGTATATTGAGTTTTTTAATGCTAATAATAATCACACCTGTAAACAGATATTGAAAACCTTAACAGAATTTAACAAAAAAAAAAATCCTAAAATATGCGGTGTGCGTTGGCGCACCACGGGGATAAAATGGGTTAAACGATGAGCGCTCATTCATAAATTCCTACCAGGCCAGACCAAGTTGAATCAAATGTCGAAAACGAAAATTTTGCAATAAAAATACGCCTAATAACTCTAGATTAACTGACAGTTATTCGACGTATTCGTTGCTATTATATTATCTCACGTTCATCCATTTAAGTTAATAGAGCCAATACAGTTTAATATACAATAAAACTTTGAGTACGGCTAGGAAATTCCATTTGTGGTCTACAGCATTTGTAATTGTTATTATCCGAGTTTCGCGAACATCATTGAAGCTAATATATATTGGAAAATCCATTAGGTTTCAATTTACGGAAACAATTAACGAAACATCAGATACGAAAATGTTAGAAAACAGAATGATTTGCGGAAACCTAATGAATACTTAATTGGGAAAAAAGTAATATTCATTCATTTCATGGTGCTTCTACATAGATACTGAAACGAATTCTAAAAATAACATTCAGCAGAAAGCTTCGACAATCTATTTATATAGAACCTGTTGCATCTCATCCTATTTAGTTGGATTTTAATTAAAATTTAATTAATTAAATTAATGAAATCAAACGAATTATTATTATAGCTTATATTTTCACCAGAAAGCGAATATTCCACTTTTTTTTTAAACATAAAAGCAATTGCTATAGTCTTCTTATACAACTAAGTAAATAAGGTAACAAGGTAAATACGAGTATAGAAAATTCTTGCATTGTACAATGACTAAATGTATTTACAAACAGATTTAAATTTAAAATAAAGTTGTAGATATTACCTCCCTACCTCTTTGTTATTAACTGCTTCAGAAACTAGCGAAATGTAAATTAAACATTTGTATAATTTAATTGCTTGCCCATTATTTGACATCATTCTTTACACGCAAATTATACACACTCTAGCCCGGAAATTTCCAAATTGGTCTATATACACTCACCAGCAAAATTAGGGCCTAATTTATAAAAATGCCTTTCCTTGCAATTTAAATGCTTGTATTTGACTTATTCTAATATAAAATTAACATTAGGTGCCTTATGTGTAGAATAAAATCCAAGTAGGCATCTAATTCAATAAATCAAGGAAGTGCAGTTGATAAGGACCGCCTATAGGTCGCAATTGTTGTTTTTTAAAATTGTTTCAATCATTTTGGCGTTTGTTTGTTGTTCTGTTATTACTTAAAAACACGTGTATCTAATATGGGTCTTTTAACGCGTGATGATGCCATTCGAACCACTACATTGCTCCAGCATCGAAGAACCCAACAGTATGCCGCAAATCTTCTTGGAGCAAACCGATCTAGCATATTCCGACTTGCTAGATGCTTTAGAGAAACTGGTGATGTAAGGAGGAGGCCTGGGCAAGGTAGAAAACGTGTTGCTTCGGCGGTAGATGGTAAATTCTTATCTTCTTAATTGTCTTCGTGATCGCACCATCACTGCAGTGCAGCTTAGACGCATGCTGTATGCAACCCGAGAAGGGCAAGTTAGTGAGAGGCCAGTACGAAGAAGGTTAGAACAAGCCAATTTTTATGCCCGTCGCCCTGGTAGATTTTATTACAACATCGGAGAGCTAAGCTACCTTTTTGTCGTTTATATACCAACTGGAATGTGAACGCCTGGCAAAAAGTTCTTTTTACAGATGAATGCCGGTTTAGTACATAAGGTTCCGATTATCGACAGAGAGTATGGAGTAAGTGAACGTTTCGCGGACACCGCGATTGCAGAGAGGAACTGATTCGGTATTGGTTTAGTTATGGTATAGGGTGGCATTTCTGTACATGGCTTTACGGACCTAGTCATTCATGGTAGACCTTCTCAGAATGCTCACAAGTACAGCGAAGGAGTCCTGCAAGATCACGTAGTGCTGTTTACTGTAATACGCGGTCCAGATTTTCTGCTAAAGTAGGAAAATTCCCTGCGACAACTGGCTGCTGTAGTTGACGAATTTTTAAATGATATTGATATTCATCGTCTCGGCTGGCCAGCTTGCAGTCCAGACATAAATTCCATAGAGCATCTATGGGATAATATGAAAAGAAAGCCACAAAACACAAGACATTAACATAATTACCCTTAATCAACTTTTAGAAGCCTTCCAGGAAGAGAAACTTTGCTAAATTTGATTCAGACCATGCCTCGACGTATCCAACCTGTTATAAAAACACGGGAAGGCCATACCAGATATTAACCAAAAATAAATTTGTAACAACCATAGGTTCTTTAGGTTTTGTAATTATTATTAACTAAAATAATTTTGAAAGCCATAACTTACTAAAAATAATGAGTTATTCAAAGAATTAACACTGCACATCATTTCCACACATTTTTTTGATCATTTGAGATTTTTTGTAATAAATATCATAAAAATTCAAATTATGCGTTAGTTTTGCCGGTGAGTGCAGATAGGGGTCGCTGTGGATCACTTCAATCGACTCCTAGAAGTCGACTGAATTCTATTAATAAATGTATGAAACCTAAAATGTGTTTTTTATGTTCTTTACACTATAGTTACAAATTTAAATCTTGATACCTCACATGATATGGTTTATATAAAGTTTACAATAGTGATTTAAATGTTGCTATAAAATTATGTCAACATTACTATGGGGTGGGTATAATTTCTACATGTATCAAAAATAGTTTAATAATAAATAAAATTACTAATTAAGAAATAATTAGAAGAGAAGTTGTAAGTCATTAATAACTAAATTAGAATGATATAATAGAAATTCGAAATGAAAGTTCCAGAATATTGAATACATGAGTTAACCGTCCGATCGCAGGTTTCTCAGAACAGGTTGTCTCTTGAAAATACAAATGATATATGGCACAAAATTTGATATATTTGTAAATAATACAATTTAAAGTTGCATTAAACAATCCTTAATACATGCAAAGTGTTACAGTAAGAAATTTTGAGTAAGAAAATTTCATAGCAGCATAAAGGCATTGCCGGGTATATGCAATCCTGTCAGTACTTGTAATATTGTGGGTCAGTAAACTCACCGAATGTCAAATTTACGGTTCTTTCACCTATTAATACTAGCGTAGCTTTCGTATATAGTACTCTTTCTTGTTTACAAAACATTGGTGATGTTATCGATCGCTCTCATACTGGTCGTCCAAGTAAAAGCTGGAAGATCATGAAATCAGTTCATCGCGATAACCATCCGAACTCGGTAATGGTTTGGTAGGATGTCTTCTATGAAGATGCTTCTACTATTTATTTTTGATAGATTGTGGTTATAACATGGACCCAAGGGCACAAAGAAATTGTGTTGCAGACGCCGACCCGTCGTGAAGCTTCTGGCAGACTCCTTCTTTCGGAGGAAGAAATAAGTGTTTCAGCAGGCACCGGCATTCGCTCATAAGGCGAAAACGACCCACACGTGGGTAGAAAACAATGCTCTTGAATCTACTAAGGCTTCCTATTGGCCTGACTTGGACCCTTTCGACTATTAATTATGAAATTTTCGCCAAAGTATGGCTTGTAAGAAGCATTCCGAATATATACTCTCTGAAACTGATAACGAGCTCCCTTTAGAGACAAATCCAGATTTTGTCTTCATAACTGTGATAGGTGTGTTCGTGTGTATAGACCAAATGAACGTTACGCTCAATGCAACATTCCGATGCACGACCTCACAGTGTTCCCATAGTTGTTAAAAATTATCTTGAGGAGGTTGAAATCGACATCATGGATTGGCCAGCAAGAAGCCTAGACTTCAATCAAGTAGGACATATCTGGAACATGCGTGGCATGCGCCTGCAAGATTATCCGAAACCAGTCAACAACCTTGAAGAGGATGGACGCAGCTTTGTGGAAATATGGAATGGATTGCAGCAGAATGACATAAACTCACTTATTTTGAGCATGAGTCATCGATGTCAAGCTATCGTTAGAAGCAGAGGTAGAAATACTGGATGCTGAGACTGTTTCATTAAAAATGTTAATATTTTTTCTTAATTTTCCCTTTTTCATTGCTTTTCACTATAGATTAATTTGTAAAGGATAATTTAGTAAAAGATTAAATAAAGTTTATTTATTAAAGATTGTTAATTATCAAAGAATGCAATATACTTCTCTATCTAATCATATACTATAGTTTTATAAAGGATTCCCTAGTGATGCTTTAATTTCATGGAGTAGTGTATATTTTTGGCTTAGAATAAGGATTTTATTTGAAAACTCACTCTCCTGTTACATCACCTTTGTATATCGTTTATTCGATATTATTGAGTTTTTAGAATATTTTTCCTGCGATATGTAATTTCATATGGCTCAATGTAATTAAATTATGCGATATGACAAAAGCACGGCAATTGCTTTCATCTCCGTTGTAAATAAAAGAGTTCATTATATCTTTATCATAGTAAAATAAAAAGCCTATCTTTTCAACTACCACAAGTTCGTTATCAACGAGGAAGTTTCGGAAGTAACTTTGTACACAATCCGGAATTTCTGCTTGTGTGATTCTACTGATAAATGTAATTCACAAATTTGGATGGCTTTGCAGTTAGACAAAAACAGTTGCGCAACAATAGATTTTGGAAAAGTTAAATTTGTGTAGACACGAATAAGGGCTTGCTAAGTAAGTTCATTTTATTTTCGGTTTCATTGTAGAATTTGGCCGACGTAAACTTAAGTTAGTTATTCCATGTAATGCCGAACATTTATTTAGGTTGATGAAAAGCATTTATGCTTATGTGTGATTCTAAAATTCGCTAATTTTTTATACCATATACATCACTGCGTTAAGAGTCTTTAAATATTGAGGCTAATTAACAATATATATATATTGAAGTAATACGAGGAATGCCGAGGAGAATTGCCCCACGTTCGGACGTCAAATGAAGTAACCCAGAAAGGTCTTATAGATGATACGTGTAATTAACGTTAAAGTAATTATTAAATTTGCCCAGAAATTAAAAATAACTTAAAATAGCACAAAGTGGTAATAAATATGCCCAATAAATGACGTAAGTATTAGTGAAAGACAGGAAAAATCTCTAGATTTCAACAAAGACAAAATAAATAATTAATACTTAACTTCAATCGGCTTCCCTCAAGTGCTATTGGTATTGTTAATTATTTTACTTGTATCTTAATAAGAGACTCCGGCTAGCTTAAGTTTTATGGTGCTTATACAAAGACAATGCGAGTTCGGTGAATTGATAGAATACGTGTTTATTATTTTTACAATTGTTTTTAACCAAGTGACAAACTTATATATTCTAAAGAATAAAACTAGGAGGTGAAATGTAAAAATGACAGATTTAATGAGCATAACAATTCATGAAGGTAAGTTGATACATGATATACAAACAAATTAACATTATAGCAGTCACGTGATTAAATTGAATGCTAATATTGGTATATAATCTATCTAAAACTAATTCAAAAACTTAAGGGAACTGTATTCTTGACTTATGTAATATATAGATTAAATTCTAACATTATAGGTATTCGTACATAATAATATTAACGATTAGTTTTCAAATTGTAAATTAAGAATGGTTAAAATTGTAGGAGATGTAAATAAATGGATACTCAGATTTCTGTAGCGGTAAATTCTGGATGGTCAATGGTTATTCGTGTCTAGAGGCAGGAATACAGGTGCAGTTGGAACAAACAAGCAGGTAATATTCTAGGCTGGGTTTGGGCGTCCTTTGGAAAATTGGAATTTTCGTTTTCAAATGATCAGGCAGGTCTTCGGATGTGAAAACTTCGTAAACCGATATCTGGTTGGTGAGTAATACGTAGGATATGTTTTGGTAAGGTTTACTAATTTATTTTCTTATTTTTTTACCAATAATAGGTAGAACACTCTTATAATATCCACACGTTGTCAAACTTATTATTTTTCTCCCCTGACTCTCTATTGTTTTCAATCATCTCCAGGCATCCTATTCGTAATGCTTGTTAGTATTTATTTAATCTCGTACTTTTTAAATTAAAAAGACTAAATTACTGTGGCTAATCGTTTTAATATTTTACATTACTCATTATTCTAATCTTACTGTATTCAAAATTGTGTTTTGAAAGTTCAGTTTTGCGCTAAATACTTGATTACAAGGGAATCATTCCCGCCTAATGCAATACAAATTAGATACAGCTAATTGTCATAAAAAATGTCATAAATAATGTCATAAATATTTCCAATCAATTTAGTTAAAAAGTCTTCGGTGAAATGATAATGTAAATGTGCATGACTTCAGTAAATGACTACAATGAATTAAATAAATAAAAGATTCAAATTTGAGTAATTAAAAACGCGGAATTAACTTTATTGATTAGACATGGCAAAAATACAGTTCAATATATAACTTATATTTTAAAATTAACAATTTAAAAATCAGTTCTGTATCTCTGTTCTAAGGCCTCATTATATACCAGGGCATGAATCACCTCAATATATATATATATATATATATATATATATATATATATATATATATATATATACCGGGTGTCTTTGAAATAAAAAGACAACGTATGAAAAAATAAAAGACTAAATTGAAACAGTCAAATGATAACGGGTAAACCAGTTCTTATCAATGTTTTTATTTATAATAACTTTCGAAGATAACATTGTTTAGACTGATTCTTGTGCTAAGCGTTCGAGAGTAGTTAGCTGTATGCTATTTTCCTTATTGTCCGTCAGCTTTAAGATCGTCTCCGTTAGTTTTTATGATATAGTCAGTGGCATGACAAACATTTTTTAAATATCCTTTTTTTTCTCTATTTTGGGTTATATTCTAACCCAAAATATTTTTCCAAAATTCCCTCTCATAAGCAAGAAAAAAAAGGATATTTCAAAAATTATTATAAATAATATTATTAATAATAAAAGTTATTATAAATAAAAACATTGATAAGAACTGGTTTACCCGTTATCATTTGACTGTTTCAATATAATCGGATGTCTTGGTCCTTGCAAACTGAAGGTGGCGGTAAGGTCAGGCCATATTTATAATACGGCACATTTTCAAAATAAGACAACTGTTTCTGCCTGAGCAGTTGATGTATTATTTTGGCTATCCTGTTATGTCTTCCAAAATATTGTTCAGTGGAAAATACAGAGCAACCCGCCAGCAAGTGATCAAGCGTTTCTTGTTGATCCACACATGCACGATATTTTAATGTCCGGTAAATTCTCTTTAAGAATTTTTTCCTATAGAAACGCATTGGGATGACATGATACTAGATGGCGGCTATAAATTCATCAATTTCTCCAAACAAGTTACCTGCTGTATACAGCTGTGTCTGCCACGCTAATATGTCAAAATTTTCAGATTCGATTGCTAACAGATATTTACCATGAGGAGATTTATTTTTCACCGTCTCTCTTGGGCCATACTTAAAATTTGACTGGCCGGGTTGAATTGTCTGTTTACTAGTTTGAGTGGCATAAAATTATCCATTTGAGCAATTGCATTATGCAAGATGTTTTCTTTCAACATTTCCAGAAAGTATTGTCGTAAGTTACTTACTAGACCATAATGCCTGGTATAGGCAGGAGAAACCTTTAGGCCGTACAATGTGGGTGATGAGTTCTATATTTTTGGACTTCTACTCTTGTCTTGATCTGTTACTTTAATTTTCATGCCTGCCAATTATTCCTAACACATAAATGCATACTAATGTTGCAAAACTATTGATTGCTTTGGATATATATCTTGCAGACAATCTCGTTTTCAATAACGATCCTAGAGAATATTTTTCCTTCACTAATTCTTTTGCAATGTTGAGCTCTTTTCCCAATGAGCTTCACCTTGTCCCCTCCTCCCACTGTGAACCCGCGATGTTCAACCCACTATCTTGGAGTTTATATAAACATAAACAGTGCAGCGTGTAAAATCAATATCGGTGTTCTGAATCCATATCTATTACTTCTCGTAACAAAAAAATGTTACAAGTTTTTATAATATCGGTATATAAACACACGTTGTAGTGTATGTGCATATGAATCTTCAATAAATGTATTTATTATTTATACACAATCTGAATATTTTAATACATAGGCGGAAGATGATACAATTTTCACGGTGTTTTCAATTTTGGGGTTCGCGTCGTAATTGACTTACAATATTTTGGATTTGTATTCTATATAATTTAATCTTTCCATATTTCATACCTTGTCTTTTATTTCGAGGACAGCCTGTATATATGAAATATCTTACATCGTATATAATAAAATATAAAAATTAAAAGTGATATAAACAAGATGGGTAATTTCATAACTTTCTCTCGAGTCACAATAAATTGCACGTTTCTTAAATGTAAGATAAACAAAAATATATTCGTAGTTTCATAACTTACGAAGGACCGATAGTTACCTCGACGTGACCATTTATTTTGCATTTTCTGTAATAATAATAATAATAATAATAATAATAATAATAATAATAATAATAATAATAATAATAATAATAATAATAATAATAATAATAATAATAATAATAATAATAATAATAATGCATAGTTAGGTTACGGAAAAATACCTGGAAATAAGAAATAATAAACAACAATAATAATAATATTATGATAGTTATGCCAGCCATCTTGTTCGCACAGGGTAGCCTAGAGATAGGTTACTGGGGACTAGCGACCCCACGGGTTCCTGAGCTAACCGTTGCGTTGGGTTAGCAGCCCCAATGAGGTACAATTGCTCCAAACACTGTATGAAAATGATACTGTGGTGGGCCGGAGGAGCAGGATCCAGGTAGGATTAACCAGCAAAGACCGAAACAGCAAATTGGAAAAGAAACACAAACATGGCATGCTTCAGTAGAAACAAGGAACGCAGTCGAGGACGTTGTTGAGATACCTTCATCTCAACCCACTTCGTCAACATAACAACTAAAGCGCCGGACCCTATGGGCCGTGAAAATGAACCCCCCTACATTGTGGAAGGTGTTATTATCTGCTTACAAAGAATGAAGCATGCCTTATGGAGGAGAGCTTCATAGTTAGGTTATGGAAAAATACCTGGAAATAAGAAATAATAAACAACAATAATAATGATATTATGATAGTTATGCCAGCCATCTAGTTCTCACGAACCGATGGGTTAACACACTGGCAACCAAGGACAAATTGAATGTTCTTGTGAATGGAGGAAATAATAATAATAATAATAATAATAATAATAATAATAATAATAATAATAATAATAATAATAACGTTGGAAAAAAACACTGCAAGGAACTATAGTGAGAAGGTAAATAAATATTTACCTCTCTGCGACGCATTCAAGAGTATGTGGAAGATGGACAAAGTCCTAATAGTCCCACATATAATAATAATTCCACAATAATTCCACAGAAATTACACAAGTCCATAAATATTTTGGATCTCTACCAAAAATTTTATTTAAAAATGCAAAAAAGTGTCTTGTTAGACACGGCTGCAATAATACGTCGCGTGCTAAACTGATGTTGGAGTGCGCGAACGCAGGCAACCTGGCCGGGAGGCGAAATGACGGAACGGGTGGGGTGCTGATGTGGTCCTCTACTAGGTGGTAGCCTAGCATATGCGCTACCAAACTCTAGGGGGGTCTGCCCGATGGGCGGACAGGTGCCATTCCGCCTTTCCAGCAGGGGAGAGAGGAACCAAGCTGCGCGGCGCAAAACACGGCGCCGCGCAATGCACACACCACTAGGACCGGTTCTGGGCGGCAACCTGGCTAGGCTCCTGTTAACAGCACACACACGTTCGACGTGTGTGCAGTGCCCCCGCAATGGCGGAAAACGTTAAGATGGCACAAAATGTGATGGTCGTCGACCAAAGTAGCCGCTAAGAGTGTTCCCTCGGTTGGCGATGAGCAACCCCGTGCAGGGTCCGCTTCGCTGGTCTGCGCCTTGCCTCGATGGGGCGAGGGTCGGGCCGTTGAAGTACTGCACGAAAAACTAAAGAAGTTGCCGGGAAAGGGTTGGCGGCCCTGCGCAACGGCTGGTTCTCCGATCTCTCAAAATTAACGCGACCGGTCATTAAACACACGCACGAGCGCGCCAACACACAACAGCCCTACACTTGCGCGCTCGCACAAACACAAAACCACACACCCAGAGAGAGACGCAAGCTGCCAGCAGCAACCAACACAAAAGTTCATACCCAGAAAGAGACACAAGCTGCTAGCAGTGGACAACACAGATTTTCACACCTTGAAAGTACTGGTAAGTATCTACTATAAACAATATTCATATAAAATAAATGAATGATAGATAACTATGCCATCCATCTTGTTCCACTGAACCGATGGGGTAAGATAATGGCAACCAAGAACGAATGGTTCTTGTGAGTGGAAGGGATAATAATAATAATTGTCTTTGTTGCCCAACAGATCTCTCCATTAAGAGGACAATACAATAATACAGTACAGTGTCAAAAAACTAAAAATATTTCATAAACTAAAATATAATGGGAAGTTCTCCTGTTCATCAACAAGAGTTAGTACCTACACATAAAATCTCATAAATATAAATTAATTTTATAAATATTTTCCGAGTCGGTTTTATTTTGCCCACCCTGAATTAGCTGTATACGGGAATGATTGTCCTTCCAAGTCAACTATTTGCGAGTGGTCATAATTATTTAAACCTGGTCGAGAAACATTGCATGATGATCTCCGACCAGGCTGCTTTAATGATGTGATTATTTCAGATGTTGGAGAAACAGTACCTGGCAAGTGTTTGGTATTGGAAGATGTAAGATTAAAGAAGCGACAATTAGCAGGTTAACTAGGTGTTTCAGAAACAACGATCTTTAGAATTCTACACGAGAACCGTCGAACGACAAAAATTAATGCAAGGTGGGTTCCGCAAATGCTTTCGCCATTACAAATGCGTGTACGTGTAGAGACGTGTGAACAGTTCTTAGCGCTTTGCGGGAACAAACGAGATTTAATTATCGGCCAGCTCGTTACTGAAGATGAAACTTGGGCCAATTATTATTATCTAGAATGGCAGTAAGAGTTGATGCAGTGGCATGCTAAGGGGTGCAACCAGCTCTAGGAGTTTTAAATCACCCCTTCTACAGGAAAAATAATGGCCGTCAAGGAATTTTGCTGATTATCTGAATAAGGGTAGCACGGTAAATGGAGAGTACTATGCAAGTTTGATGAAAATCGTCAACGAAATTCTATTTAAGTGATAAGACGTGACATGACAATGCACCAGTGCACAAGTTAAGGCTTTCAAAAGCTGCTCTTGATGATTGTGCCTTTGAAGAAAATGTAGCCCAGATTTAGCATCCAGGGACTACCTTTCGTTTTGAAATCTCAAAAAAAAACACTTAGGGGGACAAAATTTAGTAGGGTCGATCAGGAACTTATACGAGGGTAGGCTGAAACGTAATGCACAAATGCTTGTACAGCTCGAACAAAAAACAAAACATGAAAGTACAATTCTTAAGCTTCAAAATCATCTTTTTATTTTTCTACATAGTCACATTTCTCCCAACGTGTAACAAGTTTTTTTCATTCCATCAGTAAAAAGTTCTCCCGGCTTTTCTCGAATCCAGAAACTGACAGCTCCTTCACATCATCGTCCGAGTTGTAATGAGTGATTACCTCTAATGTCTCTCTCGAGTAGAGAAAAAAAAATTAAAATCGTGGTTCAAATTTCAGGTTTCGCAGAGCCTCAGCAGTTACGCGCGAGGTGTGTGGATGGGCGTTGTCACGTTGCAAGATTATTGGTTCCAGGCTGCCTCTAACAAGATAAACTCAACGCCGGAGGTGTTTTAGTCTGTATGTACGGAGAAGAATATACTGTTTACCTTCGTTTCAGAAAATCGGTCACATAAACTCGGTAAGCATCCCAAAACACAGACAAAAGATTTTTGTTCGAATGCTTGTGTTTTGATCTCCTTCACCTGAGGACAAGACGGATGTCGATATTCAGCGCTATATCTTTGCTCATCTGGGTCGTAATGATGGAACCATGACTCGTCCAATTAATGTGTTTTCGTCTGTGAGACGGCGTGGTATCCATCGTGTACAAATTTTAAGGTATCCCAATTGTTCAATAATAAATTCTGCATGTTCCTGGGATATTCCAATATGATTTACGATACGCTTTTAAGTGATTCGCCGGTCATTTTGAAATGAGTTTGCGATGTTTATCGTCTGTGGCAATGATCGGACGTCCACTGCGTGTTTTATCAACTATTTTGGGCTCGCAATCACGAAACTGTTACCCATCGATTTACAGTAGAAATATCAACAGCATCGTCACCATAAATATCCTTTAAATAATGATGAATCTCACTAAAAGTCACTTTCAGCAGTCAAAAATTTAATAACAGCACGCTGTTTAACTCGCGTTGACATAGCAGTATAACACGTCTCCATACTTCCGCTTGTCAAAATGCATGAATGAATTCAACAACCTCAAACATGTGCATGCGCATAGAGGGGGTGTCACTTCCACACTTCACCTGGCCGCTGAAGGTCATTTCTTTCACAACGTACAAGCATGTGTGCCTTACCTTTTTTAGCCTACCCCCGTAGCAGCTGCAGAAAGACATTTCGCCCGAGAAACAAAAAAATATTATTACAATGGATTGAAGATATTGTTGAAACGGTACCTATATTCAAAAGCAAGGAAACCATATTGAAATGAAAAATAAATTTTTGTTGATGCTCTAATCTTATGTTTTCATGCCTAATCCGAGAAGATAAAAACGTTCCCTCGTGTATCTTTAAGGTTAACATAAGTAAATTAGTTCGTACAAGTAACAGTAAAATTACTTACGTTCATTACAATTGACCACGAAATCAATGTAATATTTTTCAAATCCTCTCAGTTAATTTAACCCTTACCACAGTATAGCTTTATATTCTTGATAAGTGTTTCGACAATTGCAATATAAAGACCCAATAAAGAGTCATCTCGTTTGAAATATATCCCTTACTTTGACATAGCTTGCCAACAAAAGTAGTATTTCTTCCAAAAGGTACTCTGTCAAACGAAAAAAATTTGTCAATTATCAGGATCAGACCAGAATTATGAATATTACGTACTAAAACTTACACTATTTAAAGTCCCAGATTCTCACGTGTAGGTTCTCCAGGTTGGCGATCAACATAAACGAAACAACCTTTCTTTGGAGACTGTGGTTATGTAAAAACTTTAAAAAGGTATATAACCCCTTACCACAATTATTAATCGTATCCTAAATACGTATTTCGACAACTAAGTTGCCATCATCTGTAGGTAAAACCACTAATCAAAGTGTCGCACATGGGGCACAGTAAAGCTAGCACATCTGATCACACAACAACTTTACACGGGATCCACGTATACATACCAGAGCATACGTGACGTTTTACGTGCGATTTCTTGAAATTTTTGAACGATATTTTACAGACTTTGCAATAAATTTATGTAATTAAGTAAGTACGTTATAGTTAAAACAATGAAAAAAAGAAACTAAGTCGATCTTACGAAATATAAACTAAGAAATAAAATAAATTATAAAAACTTCTCACGCTTCTAACTCATGAAGAAAGGAAGTTACTGTAATATTGAAGTAGTTGCGAAAAATTCAAAGACAAAAAACAGATGTTCGGTTAACCGAATCAATAGTGCTATTCAATATCTGCGTGTTGTACTATGTTATAGATGTTATAGACTATTTATATGGTCCATCTTAATTTCGGCCTGATGCGCCCGTCTCTACTTATAACACACGCCAACAATAACAAGCCTAGATGTATTAATACAAAAAAATTTCTTTGGTAACCTCGCAGGCTCGGTTTATGTAAATCCAGGATAGCGATGATAATATTTCCTAATTCAGAAAAATAAATAAAAATTATTTGACCTGAGATTGAATGTTTAGACCATACCAGAACACTGCATTAATTTAACTATCATAACGATCACCTCATTTATGAAAAAGTAAATGAAGTGTTGAAAAACTAGGCATGTTTTTATAAAACTTAAACTACAAACCACTGGACAATAGAGAGGCCCTAAATAATATTGAAACATGAAATAATACGAGCCACTAGGAGACGTGGAAAAAATTGCCGTCGCCGAAAGGTTATAAATTAGAACCTGCTATGTATAGTAAGAGTAAAAAGCAAAGAACTGTAATGCTGGAACATTTATAATTAGATTTAACGACATAAGTTTTAAATACATTTTGAAAATTTAATTATTTGCTACAATTTTATGATATTTATTATGTCTTATGAATGTACTTTTTAATGGCAGCATAGAGAGTAATATGTTCAAAGTTTTAACAAACAATAATCATCTAAAGTTCTGTGCATGTAAATATTCTACACACTGAGGTTTATGCTGCTACTAATAAGTATCTTAACGTCGGTTTATAGATTCCTTTAAAGAAAAGGCTGCCTTGTCGGAGAAAACAATATTTTCATTATCTCTTTATAAAATAAAATTTGCCTAGGCGAAAATTTCTCAAAAAATGGGCATGGCATATATATATATATATATATATATATATATATATATAAAATTAATTTAAATTCGGGTAAACGGGTCTGTCAATTAAAAAACTCCTTTATTAAATAACCCTATATTTCGCAACAGAATTTGTTGCTTCTTCTGGGGAAAAAAATGTAGAGTTGAAAAATAATAAAATTGACGTACAAAAATTAAAACTGAAGATATAAGATATAAGTGATATTTAAAGTAAATAAGTGATGTACGGTATGCGGCAAAATAAACAGAACTGAAATGCGCATGCGTAGAATATGTGTGTGTCATGCGCAGAAACGTACCGAGTGGTTTCCGAACGTAGTTATAACGTATGTGAATGTCTTTCTAATGTAAGTTGCTACAGGATGGTTCTCACTGTTGCAGAAAAAGTTTTTATCGTGGACCACTATTTTCGGTCACACGGAAAAGGAACCGTTTCAGACCTTTAATCGCCGACTGATTAATTTACCATATCATACCAAGGTCACGAAAATATTATATTTATATATATATATATATATATATATATAGATAATTATTTCGTGACTTTTGAATGTTATGGTAAATTAAATTTGTTGGCGATTTAAGGTCTGGTTTTACTTCAAAATGTATATATTTAAAACAATCCTACATATTTCGGCAAATGATGCCTTTTTCAAGGAGTTTAAAATATAAATGACAGTATATTAATGTTATACTTATACATTTGTAGTTGCCATGGATAAAATTACCCAAAGATACATTCCAGTTTAATAATAATAAATCATGCCTTAGTATTCTAAAATACCTAAACGCCTTAAACCACCAAATATACAACAACACTGCAGACACCAACAACAATTTAAACAATGACGCAACATATATCACGATTCCATATGTTCCACAATTATCAGAAAAAAATAAATACACTTTCAAAAAATATGATATAGCTACAGCATATAAACTTAGTAATACTAATAAACATCTATTTTCAAAACTTAAACCTAAAATAGAAACAAATCGAGAAACGCATGTCATCTATTAAATACCATGTCGCGATTGCGATAGTTACTACATAGGCCATACTAAACAATATTTATACAAAAGAATACAAGCCCACAAATACTCTAAAACAGACAAAACTGCTTTATCTACACACAAACCACCATTTCGATTTTGAAAACCCAGATAATTGATAAAGAACAACACACAATGAAAAGGGAAATTAAAGAAATTATTATTATTAAACAGGAAAAGAATTCAATTAACAACAGAAGTGATATAAAAAATTTAAGCAGTATATACTATAACTTAATTATGTAACGATGTGCAATTTACCACCAGCATAATATATGTTGCTGTTATATAATTATATATCTTCTGTTATTTAAATATCTTTACATTTGCTTATCATGCTGACAGTTCCGTGTTTTGATCCCTGACTGGCTGTCCGAGTAGGTTTTCGTTGTTTTCCTTCCCGTTTAAGGTCAATGTCGACAGCTTAATATCTTAAGTCGCGCTACGTGCACATACATAATAAAAACCCATGTCTTGCTTTCCCTGTTTTTGTTGTCTATCTATTTTAGAATACTAAAACATGATTTATAATTATTAAACTGGAATGTATCTCTGAATAATTTTATCCATGGTAACTACAAATGTATAAGTATGACATTAATATACTGTCATTTATATTTTATATTCCTTGAAAAAGGCATCATTTGCCGAAACATGTGGGATTGTTTTAACATTGTTATATATATTTGATTGTTATATGATTTGCGATTTTATAATATTTGCAATATTTATATGTTATATGATTGTTATATACATTTTGAAGTAAAACCTGACCTTAAATCGCCAACAAATTGAATTTACTGTATATATGTATATATATATATATATATATATAAACATACATAAACAGACATAGAACAGAATAGTTTAAAAACGTTTTGAATAAACTTCATTTCTATGATGGGTGCATATGTGATTTCGAAATTTTTCACGTTCTTGCTTTCTCTTTTGTCAACTTGTCTTGGGCAAATGTGGCATCTTGATTTCCTTAGGAGTTCAAGTTCAACAAAGTGTCAATGAAGTGGAGGACACACTATATTCCTTGTTTACTGGAAAGTGGTCTAACATTAAGACGTTCGATGTGGGAATTTCAATCAAGCCATTCGAGATTTTTTACACTAACGAGCTATAAAGTACATTTTATCAATCACATTGGCGGGCGCAAAGTGTCAAATTATCACCCACGGACTAGTTTAGCGCCCGTGGGCGGTAAACTATATTTTGCGGGCGATAAACTGGATTTCCACCGTTTATAATGAGTAGAAAGATTATATATTAATAAAAACAGATTTATTATGTATAATAATGTGTATTTAATAATGTAAAGTATTTAACAGTTTAATTATAAAACTCTAGACAACACAAATTATATAAATTACATAATTTTTTCACTTACAATTTTATATTTAAACAATTTAAACAATTCTTTATGAAAACGGTAAGATTTGGGGTCTCGTTTTGTTGTAATTGGCTAGAAACTGTCAATAACTTCTTAGAATTTGTTTTACGGCTGGAATGTATAGGCTCAAAAGAATCAGAATCAGAATATTCGAAAAGTCATATTTAAAATTGGCACTATCTTCAGGTTCAGCGAGTGGCGGAGAGCATATTACTATTTACAATCTTTTTGGCAATTTTTATCTTATTTGTCACAGAATCTTCAATGTATCCTTTCGCCACAGTTCAAGATTTCCAACCAGCATGTCGTTTTATGCTATGGATATCCTCGTCTGCATCAGCTAACAGAGTTGCTGAAGAACGTCTAAAACAGTGGCCAGTATAGTCTTTAGGACTGGACAGCTTTAAATAAGTTGCTATTTTAAAAGATATTTGACC
Source organism: Melolontha melolontha (assembly GCA_935421215.2). Lineage (NCBI taxonomy): Eukaryota > Metazoa > Arthropoda > Insecta > Coleoptera > Scarabaeidae > Melolontha > Melolontha melolontha. The sequence continues at coordinate 35,561,154 of OW285240.1, forward strand.
AAATTTATTCTTTCCAACTACATACTTGACTGGAACATTTTCCATTATTATAATACAGAAAAAAAAAAGTCTGTTATTAGTACTTCTAGGGCGCAGTGAAGCGTATCTTCTATAAATACGATCCTAGTTTTCGATGCTCGTATGGCTATTAATAGGCTTGTTCCTATATATTGAATGTCGTCCGCTGTAATATTTGCTAATTACTCTCGATAAAACGCTCAAATACCAAAAATTAATACAACCTACAACATACTCCGATTAACATATTGGTCGAAACTTAAAAAAGGGACAAATAGCGTAACTTACTTTTACTATAAGATATAAATTATTTGGACCATCGTTTAAAAATAGTTCTATTTCCTCTCTGGTTAGAATTTTAGATTTTTTTGTTTTATAACTGTCTGATTTTCGTTTTAAGAAAGCTGTTAATCTTGAATATTTACTGATATCTATATTATTATGCAATCTAACAGTTGCCTTCAACATTGTACAGTATGACCACATAGATGAGGGCTTACGGCATTTGGATTTTTCCAGAAAATTTGCAAGAAATACATTTTTTGTATACTAACTGCTTTTAACCTTCTGTATACTGCATCAGGTAGCAAATTCAGCGTAGACCATGTCGTACATCATTTTTGATTTTATAGGTAATAATAGAAGCTTAATTTTCCTTCATTTACTGCTTTCGATATTTCTGGTGGTGTACTGTAAACTGTTTCGTCGTCACTATTTTCCATTATAGGTGAAAACTGCTTTATTTTCAATTATAAGAAATTGACAATAATAATGGCGATTACTTATTCTCGCTTTGTTGACAAAATTGTCATACGATGTGTCAATTTCCACTTAATTGGCAGTATGTAGAATTTATCAGAATTATTATTTATGGAAGGATTAAACAGTAGTGTATAAAATGTTGTATCAATCTCTGGCGAAAATAGCTGCTATGGACCTTGTCGTGTTAATAGCTCTCGCCCGATGGCTAGGGTTATTATTTACACGTCGCGTTCCATAAACTTCTGTTAGTTCAGTCATTATGTACATTTGAATTTGAATGAGATCCCGTCAAGCCAAATTTTTTATATGTTGTTGGGGGTAGATGGGGGGGGGAGTGAGTCAGGAGTGCCTAATTTGAAGTTCTCGACCGAAACCTTTTGCGACTATTTTCGGCTATTTAGAAAATAAGGGTGGATTTTTCTTTCCGTTGTAACTCGGCTCCTCGTCGTTCTACGGAGAAGTTATATTGATACTTTTGGTTCATTTTTTTCTCTTCATTTTGTGTCATATGACTTTTTCACCTAACATCGTCCATTCTCGTGATATCGGCGAAAATAGGACAAGATTTGGGGACGAACTCGGTTCTCATTTTTTCTCCTTTACCGTCACCCATAACAAAAAAATGTTAATTGTCAAACTTGTATAGCACGTTCGTACCTACAATTCGATATTTTTGTTTTCCCTCCATCTTTAAAACTACGCATTCTAGAGCGCCGCAAAGTCGGCAAGTCCGTGCGAAGTTTTGATTCTATAGCTCGCGCGATTGTGTAGATTTGTTGTAACGGATTCACCGTTCTGAATGGAATTATTGAAAGACAATATGTATAGGTAAATAAGACAGTGAAATTATGAATCACACGTATAAAATTTATTATGCAAATTTGTTTTCTTCCGGTCAAAAATATATTCATGGCTTCCTTCTTTTCGATGGTCCTGCGCGCTAGAACTCGCAATTTTACAGATGGAGGGAAAACAAAAATATCGAATTGTATGTACAAGCGTGCTCTACAAGTTTAACGATAAACATTTTTTCGTTATGCGTGACGATAAAGAAGAAGAAAATGAAAACCCAGTTTGTACCCCAAATGTTGTTCTATTTTCGCCGATATCTCGAGAACGGACGATGTTAGGTGAAAAAGTCATATGATACAAATTTTAGAGAATAAAAAATGGAACAAAAAGTAACTATACAACTTCCCCTTAGAACGACGAGGAGCCGAGTTACAATGGAAACAAAAATCCACCCTTATTTTCTAAATAGCGGAAAATAGTCACAAGGGTTTCAGTCGCGAACCTAACATTAGGAATTCTTGACCCCCTCCCCCAATAACATATAAGAAATTTGGCTTGATGGGATCTCGTTCTAATTCACAGCCTATTTTCGGACAAAATGACTGGACTATGTTTCACGCCCTTGATTCATAAATAACTATTTTCTATTTTTCGTTCGTAAGGAACTCATTATGACACCCGAAATGATCTTTATTTCGATACGCTTTCTTCATTTTTCAATGTTGGCATTGTTCGAACACAGATGTTAATTGCTGTCTTATTTCAGTCATTTAATTCTAAGAACTTAAGTACATTTGCCTCTAATCCGAATGATCACATTTGCAACAGAATTCAGGATGGGATTAAGGGACCTTTTCTACCTGTCATATTTTAAAATCTGACCATAACGGAATTCGTGTGCATCCACTATTTTGTGCTATATCGTCTACGTAATCGACTTTTTCATATCACTTTAGTATACAAATTTTAATGGTTTTGGACGATATAACTCTAGCTTAATTAGCTACGAAATCCTGGCATTGACGTCTAAGGGACCTTATTTTACTACACATATTTTAATATCTATATAAGAATTAAATCTAATTACGGTACAGTTAAGAGCAGAGGTAATTCTGCGTATCAGGACTTGCACAAGCAAAAACTTCGAATTAGTAGCAACTTTTAGTTAACATATCAAACACAAAGTACAAATTAAAATGGAATATACATACATTTTAAAGTATTGTTGGACCGGTTCAGTTTTACTTAATTAAACGTTCATGATTTTGTACATTCCCTTGAGTGAGTATGAATGATGTAATCGGAAGAAGAAGTGAACTTCAAACTTTTAAAGTAGTATTCTCCTGGGTGAATTTAAAATTGTAAATACAAAGAAAACGAAAACGTAATTAGATTGAAAACCTGACGCTTTATTTTAAATAAACCAGCAAAGCTATTCTCGCTTAAGTGATTCTGGGTAATTAGGACGGAAAATATTTTTCGCATTATGTTCTTTTAATTACGGTGTATTATCTGCAGCAAAAAGTACAGAGAATAATAATTGCCGGATGTAACTAATCTAAAAGGTCATTTTTTAATTAACATGAAGCGATTTCAATTTAAACTGGTATTTTTAGCGGCTAAAAATTAATTAAACATACATGTCCCCGGATCCACGCATGAATAAATAAAAAGTCTGAAAATTTTTGAGTTAAAATTTCATGTTAAGGGGTTAACCTCTGTTTGGATAGAAACTAATTTGTTCCATACTTTTAGTTTTGAAAAATCAAAGATGGCTTGAGTTTGTACAAAAAAATAATAATATAGTGCTTTTTCTCTAGGGACACCACAAAAAAAGTAATGTAAATGTAAATATTGCTTTCTACATTTTACGACGCCAACTATTCGAATTTTTAATTGAAAAAATTCGCCCTCAAGCAGGATTCGAACCCACGTCCATGGTTTGCCGGACCATTGCTCGGCTACTTGAGCTATTAAAGACTGTGGTTCCAAATTACTTCGCGAAAATGCAATTAGTTTGCAACAAGTGCCGTCTACAAGCAAAAATATTAGCATATGTTTCCTTAATGTAACCTTAGGCTTGCCGATGTATTTGGAACCAGTCATTAAGTTCTAAGGGTTGACTTCACCATTTACGGTAAATGTAGCTTAATCAGTAAAAATTATTTTATTTAAAATTTCTTTGTTTTCATTTAACATATTAAACATTATTTCACAAAAATCAGTTCGTTTTAGTTTATCTTCCTCGAACAGCTCTTGATGGTTTCATATTTTGTACGACTTATATTTGAATTCTTTCAGGGTTTTGTACACCGAACTGTACGATACTCTAAAATGCCTGGCTACATCTAAAAGCGATCCTACAGACCGATCCGCTACATAACACAGAATATTCAGCTTCACCTTTCTGTTATGACGTGATTGGCTTTATTTTTTTCTTTGGAGAAACTTAGAAAACAATATATAATATAATATATATATATATATATATATATATATATATATATATATATATATATAATTATTTCAGTTGGCGATTTAAGGTCTGGCTTTACTTGAAGGTATATATATTTAAAACAACCCTATGTTTCGGCAATGATGCCTTTATCAAGGATATAAAATATAAATGTATGTATCATTGCCGAAACATGTAGGGTTGTTTTAAATATATATACTTTAAAGTAAAGCCAGACCTTAAATCGCCAACTGATTGAATTTACCATATATATATATATATATATATATATATATATATATATACATATATATATATATATATATATATTTTTTTGAATTTTAAATTATAAAGGACAGTATATTAATGTCGTATTTATATATGTGAAGTTGTCATGGACAAAAATGACATTATTCAGTTATCATACATGTGTATCGTACATACCATATAAAAACAACCTGTCAGAAAAAATAAACAAAATCTTAACACCATATAACATAAAAGTAGCTCAAAAAACTCCAATAATCTCAACAACCCACACTCAAAATTAAAAGAAAAGATCCCTACACTAAAGAAAACACACGTCATTTATGAAATTCCATACAACGACTGCGAAGGCGTATACATCGGCCAAACAACACAACACCTATAAGAACGTTTAAATGGCAATTAATATTTAAACAATAGTACAGCCCTTAAAAGCATGTCAAACAAACAAAATACACTTTTAATTTCGACAAAACCACAATAATTACATCTGAAAAAACAAAGCAAGAAATATATTAGAAAGCATCCACATACAAAAAATTTAGAAAATCTGTCAGCAATGTACTTGCCAATTATATGAACACCCCCACGTGCTGCTGCATACTATATATATATATATATATATATATATATATATATATATATTGTTGTGGGGCATACTGCACTCAAATAACAGCTCCTATAATGGAAAAAGTAGTTATGCACCAGCAGTATACACATAATACACATTGTATATAATAGTTAAAATTGAGGGACGTAATTATGTGAAACTAGTGTCGAGATGTGAATAAATTAAATGACGTAAACTTTGTAATTAATTATTTACTTATTTTCTTTCTTTACTTATCTTTTAATATTTTTATATTTCTATTTCTAAATTCAAATCATACGCGACATATTACAGACAGCTACTTTATCCACATTTTACGATACTAGTTAGCCACGCCCACAATTTTAAAATACCATTATCCCGCGAATGCGATTTTAGAATGTAAACAACAACATAACCTATGTTAAGAATGTAATTTATTATACTTGTTAATTATTCCGCTAATTTTATAATCCAGTTTATACTGAAATATTGTATAAATTTATATTTTGATAGATGTAACAAACATTAAAACGTCGAGGCTTTTTAGTGAAAATTAAAAAGGCTTTGGAAAATAAAAGAACGCTGGCGGCGTCGGCTCCGATAAAAATTCTTACAACAAATGGCCGTACTTCAGACTCAAGTAAAAGTTTTATTTAAAATTATATATTAAACTCAGTTAAAAACTAATAAATACTTATACATACGATACCTTAATATCAAGCTCAACTTTTGAAACTTAAATTGGACCAATATCACGTTAAATAACGGATTTACGAGCATAGCATCATTTCGCTATTGGAACAGCATCGGACCGACAACAAGAGCCATTGACCGATTACGACGCATATACTTGGACAAGGTGCTGCCGTACTTGGATCTCGCTCCATTACGACGTTCTTGACCAGATACCAGAACCACACATACAGAGAATATAAACCCAGGTTCCTACTATTATCTAATATCCTAGAATTTCATTTTAAAGTCAACGTTTATTCATTATCAAACACTTAATTCAAACATTGTTTACATCTGTATATAAACGTAAATTTATACATTTCCAAACACATATTTAATATCACATTCATTCTTTCAATATCCTTATAAAAGGAATATATAACTTACCTTCTGTGTAAATTTTAAGCAACATTTGTTATATTTTTGCACTACTTGTTATGTACACAACCATTTATCAATTTTAAGTAACACATGTGCATTATTACGTAATACCGTTTTTTTTATTATTAAGTTAGAATTCACATAATATTACAGTTATCTTATTTTTATCCTTATTTTTATGCCTATTTTTACGTCAATCTTGTTACAGAAAACTATGTATACGTTAATAAATTTTCATTTCTTGATTTTAAATTTGATCTTTTATTTGTTAGTGTTTGATTGTGGAGTTTTTACTTGTTAGATGGTTTATTTATAGCATTATTCTCACGGGGTAAGAGCAGACCGACGAAGATCCTTTTCATGTTAATTATTGTTTTATTGTTCTCAAGCTCTACGAATGCTAGCTGGTTATCAATTATACACCCAGATAGCGTCGCACAATTTAAGTATATTTATACTTATGGCGCCCAAATTTGTATTTATAAAAACGATACACAACAGCAACTTCAATAGATTATTTTCTAAGTTCATATTCTAATTGATCATTAATCTTGCGTACGTAGCTCGTCAGCTCCGTAACAATATATATATATATATATATATATATATATATATATATAAATCGCAATTTAAAATGCCAAAATATAAGAAAATATTCAAATTTGTGCAACAAAGACAGATGATTTCTTGTATGTGTGTCACACTTTGTCTATTTTCCAAAGAACATTTTCATTTAAATTAATATATCATACATATACGTCCATGTATGTAAGCTAGAATTAATAAATTCATCACAATGTTACGTGGCTTCTGTTGTACTGTCACTACAATATTGTATATTCATTATAATTTTCACATCAAATGATGGATTGTTACAACTTGAGTTTGTAATTGAAATTTAAAGTGGGCATTTGTTTTAGAAAGTTTAGCAAAATTAACATGCTTCATCAAGCAATGACTTTTTTTACAAACGGAAGTTTAAATGAATTTATTAGGGGGCTGTAAATGAACGAAACGAATTTCTTAATATTTCATTAAGGATAAATACTTTAGAGGAAATTAATAAACGTTTGATATGGATGAAGGATTGCAACTTTTGAAAAGTTTCCATGAATTATAAGTAATTTGCTGCCAAAACTGAATAAAATATACTTACTGAATTAATTAGTACCTTTCAATTTTTTTTTTCAAAAAGAAATATTGAATAATATTAAGAAGCTACTAATAATAAATTTTAACCCACGAATTTTACTTAGGTTGCTATAACTTGATATAACACTGTTTAGGTTTTTACTTTTGAGGAACTTATAAAGCTGGCAGCAAAGTCAATAGACTATGAATACATGTTACTAAAAAAATCAACCTAAATATAGCAAATTGATTAATTTCATCAGGCTATAAAAGGCGGGAAGTCCAATGGAAACATGTATTCTGCACCTAAACACCTTAACTTATACTTGCGTAGTACGATGATATCATTTAAATTACATTGTTTGTATACAAAGAAAATGTATGAAAGCATAAGCATCAATTGAAGAATCCGCGCTAAGGCATCCGCGCATGGATCTTAAGGTTTTCATTTCAGCTGTCTTCATTTTTCCTTTCGGTTTCTTGGTTTTAGACCTGGAATAAATGCTCTATGTTAGCACCACACGCACAAGGGCCTTATAGATTTTAATCTTTCTCTCTTTTCGCATGTATTTATACCTTCGTATTGTTTCGCTAAGGCAGCCCGATATTTTTAATGCTTTTGTTGACTGTATTTGTGTTTCTTTAAGCAGATTATGGTCGTTTGATAACTCCACATCTACATACTTAAAGCTTATCACTTTCTCTATTATTTTCCTTTCCAATTCTAGCTTGCAGCGGATTGGATTTTTGGACACCACTAAAACTTTTGAATTGAACTTGTTGGAGATTATCTAACTATCAGCCAATAGTAAGGCATCGTCTGCATGGCATAGTATATTTATATTGTTTCGGCCCATTTTATAATCTTCCATACTTTTAACCTTTTCTATAATTTGGTTCATAACGAGGTCAAATAAAAATGGGGTTAATGAATCACCTTGTTTTACGCCTAGGGAGACTTTTATTTCTTCAGTTAATATATTGTTAGATTTTATGACAGTTCTATTGACAGTATTGATGTCTTTTACTATTTGTATTATCCGTTGTAGTGTATTATTTCTTAATAAAGCAAGTACATCGTCCAGTAAAACTTTGTCGAACGCTTTATTTAAATCCACGAAGCATAAGAACGCGGGACGGTTAAATTCTAATGTATTTTCTATGACTTGTCTTGTTATGAATATGGCGTCGGTAGTACTTATATTTTTCCTAAACCCACTTTCTCTATTATTTTCCTTTCCAATTCTAGCTTGCAGCGGATTGGCTTTTTGGACACCACTAAAACTTTTGAATTGAAGTTGTTGGAGATTATCTTAACTATCAGCCAATAGTAAGGCATCGTCTGCATGGCATAGTATATTTATATTGTTTCGGCCCATTTTATAATCTTCCATACTTTTAACCTTTTCTATAATTTGGTTCATAACGAGGTCAAATAAAAAATGGGGTTAATGAATCACCTTGTTTTACGCCTAGGGAGACTTTTATTTCTTCAGTTAATATATTGTTAGATTTTATGACAGTTCTATTGACAGTATTGATGTCTTTTACTATTTGTATTATCTGTTGTAGTGTATTATTTCTTAATAAAGCAAGTACACCGTCCAGTAAAACTTTGTCGAACGCTTTATTTAAATCCACGAAGCATAAGAACGCGGAACGGTTAAATTCTAATGTATTTTCTATGACTTGTCTTGTTATGAATATGGCGTCGGTAGTACTTATATTTTTCCCAAAACCCCTATTGTTCTTCTGATATATTTATTAAATTCTCTAGTCGTTTGTGGACTGTTCTAGTTAATTGTTTCAGCGTGGTGACTAACATACTTATGTCTCTATAATTTTGGGGCTGTTTTTTATCACCTCGTTTGAAGTCAGGGATCGTTATACTTAATTTCCATTCTAGGAGCACTTTAATATGTCTTATTATATTTTTGAATAGGGTATGCAGCTGATTCACTAGTTCTTCTCCACCATATTAATTGGGTTCGTTGTGAATTCCATTAAGACCAGGCGATTTTCTATTCAATCTCTTTATTTTTCTACTGTTATTTCCACTTCAGTATCGTTTATTGGTGCCTATGTTGTATGGCACGAACTTTTATATAGATTTGTGAAGTAGGTTTTCTTGTGAATTGTCTAAATTTAGCCTAGGCAAATAACATTGTGCTATCTTGCTGATTCGCACCTTTGAGATACAGGCGGATCATATTTGTTGAGCCATAATTCATAGAAGACCGCTACGTTATTTCTTGGAATATTTTCTTTATTATTATTATTTTCTTTTTGGTGAATATTCCAGAAACTATTGAACGAATTAATAGTTTAGTAAGGTTTCTTTGTTGTGAAAAAATTAATCAAGAGAAATCAAGCGAATGATCCGAAGTTGACTTTTTGTAAAAAAAAGTATTTATTGATGTACTTGGTAGGAATAACACACTTGGCTATATTTCACAAATTTTATTATATTTATCTAACGTATATGTTTCGACTGTTATGCCATTCTCAAAGAGTTTCTCACAACTAACTTAATTTACGTAATAGTGTAACTTATACACCTAGTTTTGTGATGAGGCGGTGGATAGATGATGTTTACAATGGTGTCATTATAAACATCATGGCATAACAGCCGAAACAAATATGTTAGACAAATATAATAAAATTTGTGAAATATAGCCAAGAAATATGCCTACCAAGTACATCAATAATTACGAAAATTACCAAGAAGTGTCTGCAACATGAATTAATGAATAGAAAAAAAAAAGTATTTTTTTTGTCTCTTTTACAATGAGCTCAATGTAATAATAATACGTAAAAAAAAGTACAAGATACAAAAAAGGAAGGAATAAACAAACATTTATTAGGGAAATCAACTACAGCCTCTGATAAATTTACGAAGTCATCCTCAGTATAACTAGAAGTTTCACTTTTAGAAGCTGTGATAATAAAATCTTCTGTTAACACATCTACTAGAATCTCGTTTTGCAAGTATATATCTTCAGCTTGAACAGCATGTCAACACTTCCTCTTGTCTTGAACAGTAATTGATGAATATCCCTCTTCAGTCAGTCTTCATAACGTCTAGTTTAAATAAAATATTTTTCCTTGCCATGTTGCTTGAACCTATATCATTTCGATCGTACTTAAATTCAGATGTGAGGGTGAGAGACTTTAAGCCAGGTGCCCATTTTTTTGGAGCAGCCTATCGAATTTGCAAAGAATATGTTGTTTTCAGGATAGTTAATAATTTCATACAGCTGTGGTTTACGCAAATTGGGCAAAGAAAGGTATATTTTTACTTGTTATCCAGGATATAATATCTGTCTTCCTTAAGGTGCCGGTAAGTGCTTTCTGTATTTTTTAAACTTCCTTGTTACAAACAAAAAGGTCACAAAGGCAGCGTAGAAGAACACTCAGCTCCCCTCATTGACTATTGTCAATATCAAGAACGCCAAATCAACCACTGCCGTTCACGTTACTAATATAGGATCATGCAAATAGGCAGTCACAGCTTAACTATTAGAAACTGTATTAACATGTCTTCACTCTCAGATGAACTACATCTACAGAATGCATGTAATAAATTGTTTTTGTTATGTACTTTGTCGATGTAGTTCGTCTGCTAGTGGAGCCACATTAATAGAATTTCTGTCGGTCACAGGTGTGACTGCTGATCGAAATCACTTGCTTTGTCCTACACTGGTTACGTTGGCGGCGACGATTGATTTGGCGTTTGCGATATTGACATTAGTCAATGAGCAGTGCTGAGTATTTTTCCATGCCGCCTTTGACTTTTCCTTTGAAATAAGAGAGTTTTTCTTGTGAATTTTGTCTTTCCCACCATCATGAACTGACAAATCTTTAGCAAGATGAAACATGTGCCTATCAGCCTGTCTGGAAAATAATTTTCACACAAATACTAATAATGTTCTTGACACCTGATTTTGAATAATATTTCGATACGATTAAAATAAAAATGTATTTCTCTTATGTCAACATGTCTCTGATTTGTGGCATCAGAATCAGCGGATATTGTATATTTTAAGAAATATATATTACGCAGTTTGCTTGAAGAGTGAAACAATTGCCAAAGGGACGATTGCCGAGATGTCTAATTATAGAGCAAAAATAAGTCACTAATATTTTGTTAATGGATCGATGTCCAAAATTGCGGCGAATGTTTTTAATACTCTTAAATACTCTTAAATACTCTTAAATAAAGTATAGCAGATAATTTGAGGTGGTTAGGTACTTAGTTTCAGTATTGTGTAATCAATAAGTTTAGTATTTTTATTTAATATATTTTTAATTTGTTGACTTACTGTTTAGTAAAACTTTACAATTCAAGTAGATTTTGTAATATTTAATCGCCAAACTAATAATAAAGTGACAGCAATAATTGCTACCGGCAAATAGAGCAAATTGAGAAGAAATAAAAAATTTTACTGTCATATTACGAATATTTTTGACAAAAGAAATAACGTTCCTTCAAAAACTTTCCTGAGTATAGTAGGTTGTTTTTTTAAGAAATTAAGTAATCAAAGATTGGTGCACATGCAAAACCTTAGAAAACTTCAAATTCTGACAGCTGTCATACATAAATTCAAATTAGGAACGTTTATATTTTTTAAATTATTTCAATATAATGTTAGAATTACAATATAAAATATTTATTATTCAAAGTTACTATAGAACTGGTCAAAAATTAGAAAATGGACAATGGGTTTATTCCACTAATCAGCGCTTACACAATTTCCGGCAAAAGTATCCTAATCTGTCAGTTACTTACGCATAACTGCAAAAACATATTCAAGCTTGTGTTATTAAATTTGGTGAAACAGGGGCAATAACTCGTAAACTTGACGGTGGAGCACCTAGAAAACGAAAAGCAAATTGCCTAGAGTATATTTGTCGTCTAATGGACAATTTACCCAAAAAATCAATCGCAAAACTATCACAAGTTCTTTTGTCAGTGGGAACAAGTCATAGTATTAAAAAAAGGATTTAAGTTGCTTCCATATAAGATTCAAGCAATTTCGGGACTCAAATAGGTAGATTTTGTTACGAGAGCACAGTATTGTCTATGGTTTTTGAATAACATAAATAATACGATAATGACATTCTCGACAATTGCTTCTCTTCGGATGAGGCTTGGTTCCATCTTTCAGGATATTTAAACAAGCAAAATATGAGAATTTGATCTGCTTAACCCTTAACCACCCAGGTGAAATATTTTTACACAAGCACCCAGGTGACGTCTGACAGACTACTTAATTAAAACAATCATCGTTTTTTGAAAATATTGTTTATTGTGTATTTACTAGTTACAAATGAGCCTACTGCGACATAAAACTAAGGAAAATTGCGAAACTTTTTTACTAAAAAATAGCAACCTGTCAATGTCTTAAGGCATATTCATTAATAAAAGGTTGTATTAGGTATATGAAAAACTCAAAGAAACTCTAAAATTAATAAAAATACTTTGCGGCAGGAGCTAAACATCGCGGTTGTTTACACATGTATTACAAATTGGCTTTGAGCATTGTAAACAAACTGCTTTTCTCCACTGCACACATAGATATTTCGTCATTCGGTTTTTGGCCCTCGGGCACAGATAACATCCTTTGCGTTTTTCCAATAAAAGGTCTTCACCACTTGATGGCGCAATTATTTCTGGAATTCCCAAAATTCTGCTAATGCTGGAACGTACTTCGCGAGATACTCGAGGATTTGTTAGTCGCCTTTCCATGTGCTGACATACTAATTGGGCCGCTAGTTGTTTTGCAAACACCGACTTTTCCCTAATTACCGAATTTCTCGTGTAACATTGATGTAGAATATAAGAATTAACAATAGAAATGTCAAGGATTCTGAAAAATATTGCCAGGGGCCATCTGCAAGTGCGTCGGCTTGACGAACTTTTTGCGCACTTCTCATCAATTGTGTTTACTCCTCCTTTGTTACGGTTGTAGTACATGATAATGTCTGGCTTCTGGGTGTCTGGATCGGTAGATGCACCACTATGCATAGAAGAAACAAGGATGGTAGCCTTTCCCTTTTTTCCCACGTAAGGCACCATAGTTTTCTCATCTCTAAATCCATAAAATGATGATCCTACCGCTCTTTTTTTGTTTGGCAAAAACTCGCTTGGTATTTCTAGCTTATTTTTTTTTAACAGTGCCAACATATGTTAGTTTGTTTCTTACTAAAATATCTACAAGTTCTATAGAACTAAACCAATTGTCGGCAGTAACATTTCGATTACTACCAATGAGAGGTTTCGCGAGACGTATTACTGCCTGTGTTGGCTTAGAGAATTTATGTTCTTCTTCGCTTAGTCCAAGTCCATTGGAACCCTTTCCGTTGTAAATGTAGGCATTGTATAAATAGCTTGTTCTGGAATTAGTTAGACACATAATTTTTATGCCGTATTTACACGGCTTATTTGGCATGTACATCTTGAAGTGTGTTCGCCCTCTAAAACTTACAAGCATCTCGTCGATTGTCACCGAATCCCCCATTCCATAGATATTTTGGCAGTTTTCAATAAATTTGTGAAAAAATTGAAAAATTTTGACGATTTTGTTTTAAAACTAAATTACAAATTATTACAAACATTTACATAGA